>CM033644.1:30528113-30740533 GCA_019512145.1 Engystomops pustulosus
ACTAAACCATTCTAATATATATATATACATCAAAAAACAGTGTATCTTGGCCTATACACGAGTCAATACAGCCAGCCCAGCACTTAAAAAAAACCAAAAAACTTATATACTCACCCTCCAGCGGCCCCAATGTCAGCGCGGCTCCTCTTCTGTCTTCCGACTTCTTCTGTCTTCGGTAACATCCTGCAGGGCGCGGCCATGTTTCTTCATGGCTCTGCGGCGTTACCATGCTCCCTAATAGCCAGGTTTGGTGTTTGTCTACAACCCCGTCCAGGGTCCAGGACCACGGCCTCTGACCCCTGCAGTAGTTGGACGCCCACGTCCCCGCCCTCGTCCTCTACCCCTAGCCCTCGGGTTAAACATTTTTAAAATGAGAGTTATAACTTTTTTTTTTTTTTTTACTTCTTTTTGTTTTTTTTGTGTTTTTTTGTGTTTTTTTTTTTTTTTGTGTTTTTTGTTTTTTTTTGAGTTTTTAAAACCAAACAATCCTATCCTATTGCTATGGCTATTTTCTAGCCAAGTATCAAAGGAAGCACACTACTATGCCAGATGAGATGACACTGAGTTAGTGCCTAATAGAAATCCAACCCCTACTGAATTTTGCCACTTCGGCCTTTGCTATGGATATGTGCGCCACTAAGCGCAGAACACAGCGGTCGCAAGTCTCACTACAAATTGCTCAGAATTGGCAAGTACATGCACTGCAGAAACTACAGCCACCAGCAGATCAACCAGAAATCAAATATATAGAACGCTACTGTAGGCTTCAAGAAGCTGTTTGTATTCTCCCATGGCTATTTTCTAGCCAAGTATCAAAGGAAGCACACTACTATGCCATATTTGCTCCGAACTAGCATTCAACTCAGTAACTGGGCTTACAACACTCTCACATATCATTGCTTTACATTAGGGTTACTAACCATCACCAGACTGCATATGTCACTTATTTATATAGGGGTATTACCATCACACAACACTTACACACTGATTGAGCTAAATGAGCTGTGTACTTACTTCACACACCACACTGCATTATCAATGATTTTACTGAGGCTTATTTTATATGAGGGTGTACCCAGACCTCCCAACTCTGTGAAAGGGACCGAGACCAAATGGTGGCAAACAACGAATCCACCCTACGCCACCCTCCCAACACTCATTTGATTGCGACTATATTATTATTAATGGAGATTATTATTTTTATTCTTTTATTTGAGATGATTATTATTAATTTTTACTCATTCTTAATAATAGTCTCCATAATAAGAAAAATAATAACATTTATATAATAATAGATAATAGTCTCAATATTACAATACTAATAATCTCTGAGAAGATCCCCTCTCTATCAGTGCATTAAGTCTGTGGCCCCAGTGTAACAGTGTCAGATAACATTTCTTAGTTACCAAAAAATCCTTTGGATAGTATCATCACTGGACTTATACTCAGTTGTTAAGTGCTCTTCTCACAGTGTGCAGATCTCAGCTTGGGCAAAAACTTTACTTACTTAAATCAAAGCTTGGGTCTGGGGAAGCCCTGGAGACCATATAGCACAGATGGTGATCTACCTGATGACGTGGTCCCTCTCACATTCTAACCCAACCCTTCTCTCAAAAGGAGTCCCTGCCCATGGTTTACTTGTGGAACCCTAGGAGATGCAGTGACCATATATGATAGAGATCTGACCCTGATGACGTGGTCCCTGCTCTCCGCTAAAGACGTCCACACTTCTTCTGAAAAGGTTCCCTGCCCTATGTCTTAGAGCCATTCGTACTATGAGTTCTGGCTTTCAAGTATTACTATGGGTAACAGCGCCGGGACAAAAACATGCGTGACCTGGGGGGAAAAGCCAATCCTTGACGAAATCTGACAGCTGCCCGTGACGCTGGCAGAGGTAGAAAGACCGGACTTTCCCGGCTAAAATCGGACAGTTGGGAGCTATGGTGTAGTTACACACACACCGCCCCCCGCCCTAACAAGCAACCTTATCATCGTCCACCCTCACATGCTGTAAACATATCAACTGATATATATATATATATATATAACAGGCGGATCCCCTAAACTAAGGACACACGACTTACAGCACAAACCCATAGTTACAGACTGACCCCTCTGCCCCATGTGCCCTCACTGGTAAGCTCTCCCTCTGGAATGCTTTAACTCTATACGTCCGCAGACTGCATGATCTCTGTAAGATGTCTGTAATGAAGTTTATATAGTGAATAAATCTTCTTGGGACCAATTCCACCAAAATTTTGAAACTCCTATTGTCACTCTACTAACTCTGGGCCAAGAAAAAGATTGTCTAGAAATTTATCCATTAAAAATATACAAGTTTCGACTTACCTTCAATTCAGTCTTAGAAACAAACCTCCAGACCCTATCTTGTATGTAACCCGGGGACTGCCTGTATATATGAGGGTGTAGTTACCTCATACACTGTACATATCACTGATTTATATGAGGATGTACTTACCTCACCTTATCTTGTATATTATGGACTGTCTATGTATATCATCAGTGCACTCATATATACTGTATATTACATGAGTGGTGGATGGTACATACTGAAGGATTACATGCCGCCTCAGCCTATAGTGGATAAGATCATTGTACTTAGAGATAGCGACAGCTCGTCCGAGCTTGATGCTCTGGTAGCATTAGGGTACTCGAAACTGCTCGTTTTACTACCTTCGGGACGAATACTTTCGCCCTCGCTTAGACGAAATGGCACTCCCCTCCCTTTTCTTATTTTTTTTGGCGGCCAGAAACAGACCAATCACCAAGCCAGGAGACTCTGCACTCCACCCAGCATAACGTTACCCTTACAGTCGATAGCAGTGGTTGGCTTGCCAGATCAGGTGACCCTGGATAAGACTAGCCCTGGCCGCGCTGCTCTATCATTCTGTCTCTGGATGCCGCTAGGGAGAGAGCTGCGTGCTGGTCAGAAAGCGTTAGGGTGTTCTATTAGCTTACTGTTACAGGTGATTCTCAAAGAACCCAACACCCTTCTTAGGGCTACAATAACGTTCTACTTTTTTTTTATTTTAATTTGCATCTCTTTACCTTTTTGTGAGGATTACAGGTGGACTTTCCGTTTTTTTTAGCTCTTAGTGGCACACATATCCATAGCAAAGACCGAAGTGGGAAAATTCAGTAGGGTTGGATTTCTATTAGGCAATAACTCAGTGTCATCTCATCTGCAATGACCCCAAGCCCTCGGGTTTTTTTTTAAATTTTGAAAATGAAAGTGAGAAACTTAATTTTGTTTTTTTTTTAACTTTTTTTTGTGTTGTTTTGGTTTTTAGTTTTTTTTGTGTTTTTTTATTTTTAAACCAAAACAATGCATCCTATTGCTCTATGGCTCTTTTTAGCCAAGTATGAAGCACACTGATGAGATGACGCTTGAGTTATGAAAAATAAACGTAAAATAAAGAAACTGGCACAGACTGTGCCTAATGAAATCCAACCCCTATAAAATTTTCCCACTTCGGGTCTTAGCGATGGATATGTGCGTCACTAAGAGCTAAACACGCGGTCGCCAAGTATCACTTCCCAAATTACTCACCCAATGGCTAGTAATTGAACTTGACGCAAGACAGGCCACCAGCAGATCAACAGAAATAAAAATATATATAACGCATTGTAGGCGTAAGTAAGCCGTTTGGATTACTACTTTGGCTATTTTCTAGCCAAGTATGAAAGCACACTGATTGAGATGACGCACTGAGTTTATGAAAAAAATAAAGTAAAATAAAAAAGAAATGGCAGGGACTGTGGCTTAATTTAAATCCAAACCCCTAATAAAGGTTCCCACTCGGTCTTTGCGATTGGATATGTGCGTCACTAAGCGCTAAAACCACCGCGGGTCGCCAAGTCTCACGCCAAATTCCTCACAATTGGCTAGTTATGCAATGCAGCCACGGACAGCCACAAGCAGGATCAACCAAGAAATAAAATATATTATGAACGCTATGTAGGCGTAAGTTAAGACGTTTGGATTTTCCTTTGGCTATTTTCTAGCCAAAGTATGAAAAGCACACTGATGAGATGACGCTGGTTGAGTTATGAAAAAATAAACGTAAAATAAAAAGGCAAATGGAGACTGTGACTAATGAAAAATCCAACCCCATTAATAAATTTTCCCACTTCGGCTTTGCGATGGATTGTGAGTCACTAAGCGCTTAAACACAGCGGGTCGCAAGTGTCTCACCCAAATTCCTCCACAATTGGCTAGTATATGCACTGCAGCAAGGCGCCACCAGCAGATAAACCAGAAAATAAAATATATATATAACGCTAGTGTAGGAGTAATGTAAGCCGTTTGGTTCTCCTTTGGATTTTCTAGCCAAGTATGAAAGCCACACTGATGAGGATGACGCTTGCGAGTTATGGAAAAAATAAACGTAAAATAAAAAGAAACTGGCAGACTGTGCCAATTGAATAAAACCATAAAAAATTTCCCCACTTTGGGTTTTGAGGTGGGATATGTGTGGCACTAAGAGCTAAAACACAACGGTTAGCAAGTCCCCCTGCAAATTCCTCAACAATAGGTACTAGTTGCACTTACTAGTGCCAGCAAGCCCAGCCACAAGCCAAAAAAAAAAAAAAAAGTATACCGTTATTGTAGCCCTAAGAAGGGGGTGTTGGGTCTTTTGAATCACTCCTGCCTAACAGTAATTCTACTAGCACCCTAACGCTGTTCCCTGGACCAAGCAGCAGCTCTCTCATAGCGGCATCACAGGACACAGATGATACGAGCAGGAGTGGCAGCGCATAGTCTACCCAGGGTCACCTGATCTGGCCAGCCAACAATGCTTCGAGTGTCAAGGGTTACACGTCTGCTGGGTGGTGGAGTGCAGAGTCTCCTGGCTGTGATTGATTGGCTCTGTTTCTGGCCGCCAAAAAGCAAAACGGGGAGATGCCATTTCTCGAGCGGGGGCAAATTAGTAGTCCGAGCATAACGAGCAGTTCGAGTACGCTAATGCCTCGAACGAGCATCAAGCTCGGACGAGTATGTTTTACGCTCATCTCTAATAAAGATCCAATCTGTGGGGGTCTGACACCAAACCTACCACCAACAGTTTGTTTGCAGTCATGTCCTGAAATCCTGCAATATCCTGTAAGGAATACGCACTTACTTTGCTTATCTGTAAACCATGAGGTTGCAGTTTGTAATCAAAAATATGGAAGACTACATAATTGTAAACTATAAAAAAAAAAGTGGGATCAGAAATTGTCAGGTGTTTGTGTTGTGACCAGACTAGATGATAAACTGATGTGACCTCAAACAACTGATGGTGGGGGGTTTTGGTGTTGTAAGATCCCCAAATATCTGATCTTATTCACCTCTCCTCATATTCCGGACTCCCTTTAACTGATTATCCCAATGTACTAAAACAATACATGAAGACGTATACTCCACATCTCAGACATTTATAGATTATCCTTCAGAGTCTTGGCAGGGAAAAACAACTTATTTCCCATATATTTAATGAATCATTGATGCTGTAATTAAGTAGACGATTCGCGGTGATGGAGACACACAGTTTATGAGGACTTTATCTTGTCATGTAAATATTAATGGATGTGAATGGGGAAAGCACATTTCCCTGTCTACTTTCACTTCTCATGTAGAATCAATCAGTCCTGTAAAATGTGAGAGAGTTGTCTAAGACTTCTACTTTCATCTGCTGCCAAGAAGATCCCCACAGTTTGAATGTATGGAACGTGGGTGAGATAAACACCCCTGGAAGGCTTTTCAAACTGAGAATTATGACGTAGGAAGGCCTTCAAAATGTAGGCATAACATGCAGGAAGGCTCTTCAAAATTAAATTCAAGTATAGTCCGGGATTAACTGATTGGATCATTGATACATAAACGGCCTAGTTGAGAAGTTTCAGTTAGAATTGAGGCTAAAATGTTCAGTATGTAATGGGCAGGAGTGTTAGGTGCAGCCTTCAATGCAGGGCTACTATGTTATAGTTTAGGAGGGTAGGGGGTTGGGGTAACAATAAGTTAGGGCCACAAAAGAGTTGGTGGAGACATTAAGGGGGTTTCCCACGAACAAGTTGGCTCTATCCACAGGATAGGGCCTCCTTAAACTGCTGATCGGTGGGTCGGTGAGTGGGTGAGATCACTGACGTCGGAAAACTTGTTCAAGATGTACGAGCTGTCCCATTCATCTTCTATGGAGCTGAAATACTCTACAATCAGCTCAGCTCCATAGAGGGGAATGGGCAGCTCAACATGCGGGTCCTTGCTCTTTCCGCTCATCTCATTAGACCTTCTAGTCTAGTAGATCGTGGGGGTTCAAACTGAGACCCTTACTGATTAGGCTTGGATAGGGAGCCCAAATTGTTTTAAGGGAAGGAACACCCTTAAGGGCTTTCTAATCCCTCCTCTCCTCTTCCCGACAAGGGTATCACAATAAATATCCCATCCACCCGCCTCTTATGCAGGTGTGATCTGTGTTCTTTTATACCTGCATATGATAAATATTATAGTTATTACAAAATACATACAGAAGGGTGTCTTAGGATCCTTCTATTACAGAGAAAACAAGGGACAGCTGATGGGGTGACAAAAAAAACCCTGGGAAAGGAACACCAATAGGATTGGTGACTCTTGTGAAACTCATGTTTCTGCATTATAAATTTCAGGTTTTTTTTGTTTTTTTGAAGAGCACCTGGATATTGGAAGGTAATGAGAGATGAGATAAAAGCAAGAAAACCGGCAAAGAAATCTACCATAAAAAAACCCATCATGATAAAACCAGGGACACTTACTAATTAGATCCAGGCACAGGGACTGGGTTATCTACTTACATGGTTATTCCAGGCCTCTTTCCTTCTAAAATCAACTTTTGATAATTATGCTGGACTTACCAGAACCAATACATGTTGTGATTCACAAGCGTTTGACTCACCCCCTCTGCGCTCCCTCAGCATTCCTCCTCTCTCTGCCGGCGAGGAAGTATCAGCACACAGTGGGTGGGGGAAGTGTCCTCAATGGATACTACAAGGTCGAGGATCTTGGTACTGCCCCCCAGAGCCACTTTAGATAATTAACATAATTTAAATGTTTATATCCCCATGGATAACAATTATAACAGGATTACCATAATGCCCAGTGCCGGGTTATGAGTAAGTGGTTATCATGATTGGATTTTAATTGTAGAGCTTCTTTAAGGATGTTTTATGAATTGATGTAGGAGGGTATTTGTCTACTGCATTACGTGCTTGCTCAACTCGGATGTAGGTAGGATTAAAAGGGGTGGAAAGTTGGTGGGATGTGCCAGGGACTGGAGCTGATAGCATCTCAGTAAAAATCTTTCGCCATTAATCAGTAACATGAGTTAGTTAAGGAGGAGGAGGAGTTTAGCGGGGGACTGGATGGAATTAGGCAGCTGAGAAAGAATATTATTTCTACCAAAGGAATTACCTTATACAAACGCGGCCTGGGATGTAGGTGAAGGGATGGTTGACATAAGGCGAGTCGTAAAAACAAAATAAAAGGTAGGATAAGCAGCGCCCATGAAATTGCCATTAAGCTGGAAATTGGAATGAGTTTTGTAACTACTGTCACCGTTTTATTTGTTCCTGTATTTATATTTATATTTTTGTGGAATGGACTTACATGTAAATAAACTGGCAAAATATAATGTCCCCTTATGCAGTTATTAAGGTTTGTCTTATTTTGTCTTATCTATAAAAGACAAATGTTAAAACAGGATTCATTCTAGCCCACTTAGCTGCCCTTATTATTGGTATTGTATAAGTGGACAGTACTTAGCAGTAGTATTATAATAGAGAGTTTCTACTAATGATACAATATTCTAATTATACAATTTTAAGTTTTGACAATGGGCTGGGAGTAGGTTTGCTGTATTACAGCGCCCTCTAGTGATAGATTCTTGCCATTAATTCAGAGCTTTTAGCTTACATTTTTAAGGATGGTTTTACACAAAAAAATAATTTTCAGTGTTTTTGAGCCAATTCTTTTGCAGAATTTTGTGCCAAATCAGATCATAACATGATAGCATTTTATCTACTACTGTATGTGCTGCCTTAAGACAATGCAAACTGAATGGAAACTTGGGTATTTGACTCGCACTTGTGGCAATTTAACCCAGGAGCACAAAATGAAAAGTGAGGCAACGAATACTGAATACCCTTTACAGACCATATGATTACTCTTTAAGAAAATAGATATATCCAACTAGTTTATAAACTTTTATCGCCAGGGTAGTGTAAATGGGATAATTCGATCTTCACAAGTTAAATGAGCCTGTATCAGTGGGGGCGAGATGAAATATCCAGATACCAAAAGTATAATTTGGTGTGCATAACATGACACGTCAGGATTTGGATAAAATGGAACTAGTTAATCACTAAACTAGAAACTTGGAAAGGTCATTAATTTTCTCCAATGATCTCACTGCGATATGGATAGTCCAAAAAATTCTATGAGTGTGTGGTTTAAAGTTGAAAATAAGAAAAAAGGGTTTGCAACACCAAAAGGGTACCAGGTTGTAGCAACACAGAATATTCGGGACTGCAATTATATTTCAACAAGAGGTGTGTGTATAGTTGGGCAAACAATTAACAAGCCTTCTTGAATTAGACACAACATATAAGGTTTAAAACATTATTTAAAGTGCATTGGGAACACTTCAATTTCATGTGGACCACAACCAAAATCATTGGGGAATGTATTACAAAGCAATCGAGTTTTTGACTAAAAATGTATTTTCCATCCAATTTAATGCAGTGTGCGGGCAATTCACTAAGATTGTGCACGCCCAGAAAAAAATTTGATTATGTCGTCAGGTGTCGCAATCCGTTTAGCCTGATGAAGTGCAAAGTCAGACAACGGGCAAAGTTGCATCCGGCAGCCGGGTTTCCCGGATTTTTCCGTTTTGCGCCAAATTTCACCGGGATTTTGGCGCAATCGCAACGGCTTTCACGTGACAGAAATCGGGGGGCGTGGCCTCGGACAACCCGACGGCTTAGAAAAACCGGGGGAGGGAATTTAAAAAACGAAATGTGTGCAAGATCAGCACTTTTACATGCACCGAGAAGAAGCAGGTGAACTCCGGCGGACCTCCGCGCAGCAGCGACACCTACAAGATATCGACCTTAGTGAATGTCGGCAGAACCAGAATCCACGTCGGACAACGCACCGCGGGATCGCAACAGGACCAGGTAAAAAAAAATTTGTATGGTAAACACCTTCTATACATGAATACCAGTAGTTAATCCCTACAACATGTCATCAGTACCATGTGAACCTTTCAATACTAGGTAACGTATGAAACTAAATAGAAAACTCCAAAGTTTATGCAGTTCATAGGGGTCAATAAATACATCATTCGAGGGGGAGAAGCTGTGATGAGGCTAGGCAATCCAAAAATTTCGTCAGCGTAGTGACTTCTCAGTGTGGTTGTAAAAGTATAGATATAGCCACAACTTATTGTTCCAGTCCTATTCCCCTGATAATACATTTACATTCATTAACATAGCAAAACCGAGCCAAATAACCTCAATGGCAAATTCTTGTAAGAGCTAAGAGACAGGATCTGCCTTTAAAAGGGTCACCGGTGTGGTGCTTACGACCACAGGATCCATGATCCTCAAGGGATCAAGATTCAAGGAAAGCCAGTGTGTGCAGGAAAAGTATGTTATTTAAACACCTCTATAGGACACCATGTCTTGGCATAAGATCAAAGGGGGAGAGAATTGATGTGTTTCTTTCCCTCCAAAACATAAAACTAGAGGGACAAGGAAACCAATTTATCAAATAAACTGGCCACAATCTTAGTACAGAGTTGGTTCCTCCAACAGAATAGGGCCGGGGGGTAGCCCATCATCCTTGAAAATCTTGAGTAGATAAGACTCCAGGAACCCCACTAAATAACCTAACACCCCTATTCCTGGGCGTAAAACTATATTACCTCGTATGGGGTGAAAGGTAATGAGGTGCCCAGTGGATTGGAGGTAATGGAGTAGTTGTTCCACCCTCCAATCCAGAATGATGGCGTTTAATAACAACTGACCTAAAAAATGTGTCTCACTGAGTGGGTGGTCTATTTCCTATATTCGCATATGAATATCCCCCTCTAGGTGACATCACAAGCTGGGAGATAGGATTATGAGGCTATGCTAATCAGTCTTCAGGGCGCCAATTGGACAGGCTGGACAAAAGTTCTTCTATGTAAACCTCCTGGCTGGATAGATCTGCTATTTCTGTAGTAAGGTTATTTATTTTTTAATTCCCTTTTATAACTGTTTTTGTATTGTATGCATATTGTTTAGTAATCTTTTTATTTTACAATTGTATGTTTTTATGTGTGCACTTCATTTATTCTAAGTCTAAATCTAAGTTTTCGAAGACATAGTGGGGCATGTATCATAGTTTTTCCTTCTTTTGGAGTATAATTAAGACATTTGGAGGGTTTTTTTGCTCCATATTTAAGACCCTGGGGCTTCTTTACTAAGGGTCCATGGACGTACTTTCGTCGGACTTTCCAACGTTTTAGAGTTTTGCACGGCTGTGACCGATATTTAACAGGGGTTGTCGTCACATGCGATCTGATTTTTTTACCTCATGTTTTTTGTAGTGTGTTGTGTAAGTAAAGTGATGGCCAAAAGTATTGGCCCCTTGCAATTCTGGCAGATAATACTCATATTTTCCAAATACAATTTTTACAAAAACTGATTGCAATCAGAAAATTATTTGGTATTATTATTCTCATCTAATTTTCTTCAATGGAAAAACCACAAAAAGAATTGTCAAACAGCAAATTGGAGATAATTCCACACCAAACTAAAAAGGGGGTGGACAAAAGTATTGCACCACTGTTTGAAAAAAATATGTGATTATTCTAATTTGGGTGATTAAACAGCACCTGTAACTTACCCTGTGGCACATAAAAGGTGGGTGGCAATAATAAATCACACTTGTAGCCGTTGAAATGGATGAAAGTTAACTCACCTCTGTCCTGTCGTCCTGTGGTACACATTGGCAGGAAGAAAAGAAAAGAAAAGAAGAAAAAAGAACTGGGTTTGTGAGGACTTGAGAATCAAAATTTTGAGGAAGCCTGATGGCAATGTCAAGGCTACAAGTTCCATCTCCAAAGGCCTGAATGTTCCTGTGTCTACGTGCTCAGTGTCATCAAGAAGTATAAAGCCCTTGGCCACTGTGGCAACTCCCTAGATGGAAGGGAAAAGAAAAAATGGCAAGAGATTTCAAACGCAAGATTGTGCGGATGGTGGATAAAGAACCTTGACAACATCCAAAAAAGTTCAAAGCTGCGCCTCCTGAAGTCCGATGGGTACAACAGTTAACCTTTACTATCCGTCGCCGCGTCTGAAATGCAAAAGGGACGTATTGGTAGGATACCCAGGAAAGACCAGAACATAAAAACGCCAGGTTGGAGTTTCCCAAAACTTAACTAAGAAGCCATAAACATTTTGGGAGTGAATGTTTTTTGATCAGATGAGGACAAAAGTTGAGCTTTTTGGGAGGAAGGCTTAAAATAGAGTTTTACAGGAAAAAAAGAGCTTTAAAAGAAAAGCAACACGGTCCTTACAGTCAAACCTGGCGGACGTTCCTGAAGTTTGGGGTTTGCTTTTTTTCTGGCAAGGACCTGCTTGGACCGTGTGCATGACATTATGAGGTCAGAAGAACTACCAACAACTTTTTGCAGCATACATAATGTAGGGCCAGTGTTAAAAAAAAGTGGCCGCCATGAGTTCCCTAGAACACATTGGAGAGATCTCTTAATGGCCGTTGGAGAAGGCGCCTTCACATCTATGGGAACCTGGAAGCAGGTTTGCAAGAGAAGAATGGTCTAAACTTCCAGCAGATGCCTGCAAGAAATTCATTGATGGTTTACCAGAGCGGTTTTTGTCTAATGGTGTGCTACCAAGTATTAGGCTGAGGGCTGCCAATACTTTTGTGGCCCATTTTGGAGTTTTGTGAGTTTCGGATTGCAATCATTTTCTGGAAGAAAAAACGAGTATTATTGACAGATTGCAGATGGTGCGATACTGCCCCCATGTATGGGTGGGCAGATATTAGGTGATTTTACCATTACTCATCTATGAAAAGTTGCTACGCTTTCTGGATATGTAATTGACTAACTAACCTTTATCGAATGTCTGACTAATGGCCATGGTCCACCATTCTTATTTCCATTTTCATGAAAATCACCAAAACCTACGTTTGAGGGACCTGCCGCAGCTTAAATACTGGAGAGGCTTAAATAATAGTAAAACCCATTATAAAATTACCCCTTTTTAAAACGACCCCTCAATGTATGTAAAACAAATTTTATGAATTTTATTTAATGCTTTAAGTGTTAAAGGGCTTAAAACAAAAGAGGTGTGGTTTTTTTTTTGTTTGTACAGGAATGTATTTTTCAGAGAAAAAATGTAGACATCCCAATAAGGGATAAAATGCCCAAAGCACTGCAAAGTTATTACCCCCCCCCCCCCCTTTGCCACTACCCTACGGTCTGCTAGTTATTGCTTTAGGGGCACAAGGCCAAGCGTGGCGGGAAGCGAGGGAATTGCAACAATTGTCACATTGCACAGGCTATAAAACCTTTATTAATTAGCAACGTAGAAATATGAGGGCTATTTTTTGCTATATGAGATGCACTTTACATATTTTTCATGGTTAGCATCCCATCTTTTAAGTGGCATAACTTTAGTATTTGTCTGTTGACAGAGCTGATTGAAGGTTATTTTGCATGATTCGTTGGATTATTGGGGAACATTTTTTTTGCTCTTTAGAACATTTTTCGTGAACGGATTTGATGAAACGGCGTTGTTCCCCAAACTCATCAGACAAGTGGGCTTCACAGGAGGATAAGATGGGTTTGCCAAAGTACTTTATGGGAACTCATTACAAAATGTTTGCTTGGTGCCAATTTACACCTTAATGCCTGCTTCTCCTGCCAGATCAGAATTACCAAATTCCCAAAATAATGGAATTTGGCTTATACCCGACTTACTGGGGCAGATTTATCAAGCAGTCTGAAAGTCAGAATATTTCCAGTTGCCCCTGGCAACAATCCACAGCTCCGCTGTCATTTCACCAGTGCCATGAATATTTTAAAGGGGCGCTGTGATGGTTTGACATGGGCAATTGGAAAATATTCTGACTTTCAGGACTGCTTGATAAAATATGCCCCATATATAGAATATGGCAATGCCCTGACAGTTATAGATGTTTGGAAAGAGATGACCACATGTCGATTCCATAGTACTTATATCATCCCTTTCACCTCTCTTTCCGTGGTGTCCAAATCGTTGAAACAAAGGAGACGCTGGCAAAACATACACATCAATGTAGATATCATTTAATGGTGTTATAATGGTTAATAGGAAGAGATGCCTACTTAGCTACTAGCGACAAAAAATGGTTTATGGCGTTACCTTTTAGGTGGACAAGATAGTTTGGGTAAAAATGGAGGGCATTAGGACAAATTGCTAAATTTAGCCCCATCATTAGCCAAGTGGAAATTACAAATCTTAATATCAAATTGGTACAGCACCGAACAGCTGAAAAGGACACTGGGTCGACTTCAAGTCCAAAACACTAGGAATTACAAGATGACGGGGAGAATTCATGAGCTCACATCAGTACACATATTTATGTCATTATTCCACCCCTAATTGAAA
Source organism: Engystomops pustulosus (assembly GCA_019512145.1). Taxonomy (NCBI): domain Eukaryota; kingdom Metazoa; phylum Chordata; class Amphibia; order Anura; family Leptodactylidae; genus Engystomops; species Engystomops pustulosus. Next base: position 30,541,809 of record CM033644.1, read on the forward strand.
TAAGCCCCATTGATTTATCACCACAACACCACACACTTATAATTCCTAGCTTTATGCTAAAATATGGCCCCCTCTCTTTCTACCTATTCCATCCTCTTATCTGCCAGCCCCTTTATGTTGTCGGCCCCGTCCTCAATACCCCTTATATAATGGCCCAGGTCATCACCGTCTCACTCCCTTCCCCATTCCCCTACTTCCCCCTTCATCACCTCTGTTTTCTGCTCCGGCGTGATTTCCAATATCTTCACTCACCCTCTTCTTCCCACTCTTTTTCTACCCCCCCCCCTCTTCCCCGCTTATCCCTACTTTCCATTCCTTTATCTTCCTCCTCCCTCATTCCCCATTCCGTCTCCCTTTGTCATTTTCCTTCTTGTGCACTACCTTCTCCTTTCGTTTCACTACCCTTGCGCCGCTCCCCTTCATGCCTCCTCTGCCTTTCCGACTCTCTCCCTCCTTTCTAGCTCCTTCCATTTCCCGCATCCTCCTCCCATCTCCCCTCCTTGCCACTTTTGACTCATACATCTTCCCTCCTCCTCCTCTCTCTTCCTCCCATCCATTTTATATGTGGCCCCTTTTCTATAATTACACTCATGTTGTGGCCCATGGTTTCCTATATATTGTGGTCGCGTCTCCACTTCTTAGTCATGGCCCTGGTCTATCCATCTTCTTTTATATTTGGCACTGTTTCCTCCATTCCCTTTATCTGTGGCCATGTCCTTCACACCCTTATGTTGTGGCTCCTGTCCTCTATCCCCCTTATATTGGGGCCTCCTGGTCTTCCATCCATTTTTGATGTGGCCCCGTCTCCATCCCCTCAATTGTGGCCCCAATCCTCAATCCCCATTATACTGTGAGGGCCTTGTCTCCTTCCCATTTAGATTATACCCCTGCCCTCCTTCCCCGTATATTGGGCCCCTCCTACTGTCCTCCCCCCTCGTAATTGGTTCCCTCTACCCATCCCCTTTATATTGTGGCCTATGTCCTCCATTCCCATCCCTTAATAGTGTGGCCCTGTCTTCCTCCTTGTTTGTATATTAAACAAAAAAAAAACCTTTGTTAATTAACCTTTCTTGTTTCCCCCTACAGCAGTCATCTTGCCCATTTCCTGTTTAATTTCTTACTCTTAGTCAGCGTGTGAAAGCTGAGTAGGGGGAAGAGGGCCTGAAACCTAGGGGGGAGGTTCGGGTACCTAACAACATGTGCGTTAGGATGTAGAGTAGAAGCAGATATGTGTGCAGGGTTAGCAAAGGGACGTGATCCTGCCTCTTGGTCCGGTGGATGGAACAGGACTTGGGCACATCGCAGGTTCCAGTGCGGGGATGCAAGAAGAGGGAAAGGACTTACAATAAGATGGAAGGTCCTCCCTAGGGCACTCCCGGTGCATGTGGTGTAGGGATCCCGATTAGATGATAGAGGGACGAGGCCATTGTCTATTAGTGGAAGCCAGGCATATAACACGTGGAGACAATATGAGATAACATCAACTTACAGTCCTTTATGCCAGAACGTTAACGCAGCAACTTGTTAAAGGCTGAGCAGTGTCCTATCTGCCCAAGTCCCAGGTAAATGTGATGCAGTTGGTAGATTAAGTCACAGCCCAAGATTCAGTAACCTGGGGGCTGGAGAAGGATAGAAGTAGAGGTAGAAGATGGTTTGGAAGTAGGGTTGCACCATAACAGAATTTAAGTTGGGATACGATACCGAAAAGTATTGGCAAATTACTCGAACCGATATTGATACTTGCAAGAAAAAAAAAAAAGTATTATTCTGAATGTTAGGGTGCGGTTACATGGGGCGTTTACAATTGCATTTAGAATGCAATGCAAAGTCTGGGGGGTCGGGGCTCAGTCTGAACGCATTTGCATTTCCTTTGAAAACCACATGCTATCAGTATGGTTACCAGTGATTTGCCAGGAGGCCTTAGTGCTTTATGACTGTGTAGTATTAGGTGTAAAAGGTGTCCTAGTAATTGATAAGATAAAATAGAATAGTAAAAGTATATTGAGGGCTATATAGCGGGCGTTTTTGATGTCCGCGTTGCTATACTTTTTTGCGGATGGCAAAAGGACCCCCTGTTTCCTATGGGTAGTTCCACATGTCCATGTTTTTCACAATGTGCAGACCAATGAGAAAAAGATCAAGTCTGCATGTGTTTCAGATCATCAACGGACACACCCATTGATTGACTCCTTATTTTGTTCTTTTTGTCATTTAAAATTTACTGGATTATATGCTTTAAAATATTATAATCTCCTAATAAAAATCATCATAATCGAAATAATAATTAAAATAATCCAATAATAATCTCTGAGAAAATCCCTCTCTATTTAGAGAGCCACTACACCATAGTCTAGTGCAGTGGTGGCGAACTATGGCCACGGGTGCCAGAGGTGGCAACTCAGAGACCTCTCTATGGGCACTAAGCCATTCACTCCAGCGCCAGAGTTCGCCAGACAGAAAGGACTCATGGCCTCTTGCTGTCCCAGGGCGGCCCAGAGCCCTAGAAGGAAGCTACAATAATAATCCAAACTTCTACTCCCTTCCTGTATTTGTACTGTTTGGTGCCTCCCTGCGATATATTTAAACATGTGAAAGTAGCAGGAGTAATAATTACTGCTTAATTGTCGCATCGGCACTTTGCGAAAATACATGGGTTTTGGTTGTAGTTTGGGCACTCGGTGCCTAAAGGTTTGCCATACACTGGTCTAGGGACAGATGCTCTGTCCTGTTATCTATGGGCAGTTGGGATGGAGGTTGTGGGTTCAATCCCAGGTTGGGCAAAAAAAATTTATTGGAATTAAATAGACACCGTGGGGGTCATTACTAAGGGCCCGATTCGCGTTTCCCGACGTGTTACCCGATATTTCCGATTGCGCCGATTGTAACCTAAGTGACCCTGGATTTGGGCGCACCCGATCGGATTGTGGCCACGGCCGCGCATGCACGCGCGGGAAATCGGGGGGCTGGGCCGAAGCGAAAAACCCAACGGATTAGGCAAAAACGCCGCATTTTTATAAAAAAATTTTGGTCACGAAAAATTCCCCTCACCTTCATCCAGTAATAGCCAGTGATTTCGAGGCATTCCAGCGGACTTCAAGGCAGCACGCCACCTGTGGGCGGGTAGGGACACCACTCAGAAATCCCGCCGGACCCGAATCCAGCGTCAGAGAACCGCCGTGGATCGCGAACGACCGGGAAGAAATCTGTCCCCCTTGTGTCTGGGGAAGCCCTGGAGATGTCGGAAACCCATATTGGACAGTATGGTCCATATACCACGACACATGTAGTCAGAAAAGGTCCCTGCCCTTGTTTGCGCCTGCACACAGATACAGGAGTCTGTTGGAAGTTAATTCAGTCCCGACAATACACGAACATGGTATTGAACCGTTTGGCTTTGAAAGTATCGTATAAGTACCGAGATGTCAATGCATTGGTAGCAATCTTAGGTGCAAACTCTGTATAGGTGCAGGCTGCAGCAATTGTGATGGATGGAATTCTCCTCATGGTAGGAGACCAGCAGCAGCAGACCCGTCACATGGCAGTGTCAGAAGATCTGATGTCTGGAAAAGTTCTCAGAGAAAGCTCTGGAACTAACCGCCAGAGGGGATATATATATTACCTTCCATTTTGAGGGGGAATTCCAAGCATCCAACTAATCAGGAACCGCAGAGCATAGGGATTGACACAAGTATAAAACAACACTTTAATTGGTTAAAGGTAAACCCTTGGGCCTCCTTGATCATAATAATGGGCGATATGTTGTTAGACCCCTGTTCTATCCTGTAGCCTGAAATGTAGGCCAGAGTAATGGAGGGTCTAATTATATGTATTTCAGTTATCGACTTTATTTAATTAAAAGAAAGGTAACTTTTGTTACTCCGAATGTAGTGCTGAGCAGCTGCATGTAGGTGGCTCTACATTGTCATTATAGTATTCATTAAAGGGGTTGTCCGAGCTTCTAAAAAAAGCTAAATGGCCGGGACAGGCTGCTTTAAAAATAAAGATTACTTACCTTCCCGGTGCCCGTCCACCGTATCCAGCGCTGCTGTCGCTCCGGTCCGGGCGCCATGTAAACAAACATGGCCGCCGGAGCAGCGCTGGATTCAGCTTCCGGCCGTCCAGTGGCCGGGTTGCGGCCTATCTGTCCTACACCCAGCTTGTGTATGGGGGACTGGGAGTAAGGTTGTCGGGTCCGGCGGGAACTGGTGTCACGCTGCTCCGGCTGCCATGTTTGTGTACATGGCGCTCCGGACAGAGTGACAGCAGCGCTGGATACGAGGGCAACCGGAGGGTAGTACACTTATTTTTTTAATGCAAGCCCTGTCCGGCCCTTTTAGCTTTTTTCAAGAACTCGGTCAACCCTTAAATATTAATCCACACTTTTTAAATTAAATTTAACAAGGGATATCTACTGAAGGGGGACCCTTAAATAAAAATGTGCCAGCCCCTCGATTTTTTTCTTACCTGACCGCTGAGCAATCTCCAATGTGATATAGAGGCTAGAATGTGAGAAGGAGACACTCTCCATGTTCTGTAGTGTTCATTTCTACCAGCAGTAGGGCAAGATGCATCAAGACAGAAGAATAACCCATTACATTTTCAGGCACCAAGGTTTTTAACACATACAATCCCCTTGTCCCGTACTTCTATGTGTCCTCTCCTTTATTACTTTTATATTTTAAAATAATTTTATTGTTTTTAAGAATAAGTATCATAACAGAATCCTTACATAATTGCCTATCCAGGGGTTTGCCTATGAAATAAAGTTCTCAAATTTTAATCCCTTAGTGATGTTTACACAATAAATATAATTTTAACCCCTTAATTTACAATTTTACTAAATTTAGTCTGTTGTATCCTATCACTCAATGATGGTCAGTGTAATATTCCACAGTGTGGGCGGGGACTCTCTAAGCAGACACTACTTGATTCCTCTAGTGCTGTGAGATGATGTATGCTGACAATCTGCTTAGAGTATCCAGGGTCCAGCTTCTGGCCGGCCACACCCACCCCTCCCTATTCCCAGCGCTATATCAGGCGCTGAGGTATGTCCCTGTGGGCCTTGGGAATGAAGGCCTCCATTTAGTAAATAATGGGATATAAGAGGCCCTCGGTGTGAGAACTGGGGATTAAATGCCATATTTAGGTTCCCTGCACATAAATTTGGAATTTTTCTCAGTTTTATTGGTGTCATTGGTACGTGAATGGGCGTCACATGGCGATAACACAGAGTCTGCAAACAACAGACAACAAATCAGTGGTTTGTACCCAGAGGATCACCCAGGCCTTGTTTGATGTAGTCTAATGTCTCCTGCCACAGTGCCGGGTAGGTTCTGACCTGTCCACATCACTACACATCACAAGAAGGTGCCTCAGAGTCCTGTCGTCTGCACTGTGGTCTGTTTTTCACGGACTGACTGGGGTTGTGTTCTTCTGGACCCAACACTATGATTTGAATTTTCCCATGAGGTAGCGCTCCTATAGATAATGGGGCAATTTACTTACCCGGTCTTGTCGCGATCCAGCGCACGTTCTCCGTCATGAGGATTCGGGTTTTTCGGCAATTCACTAAGGTCGTCGCCCGATGTCCACCAGGTGTCGCTGCTGCACTGAAGTCAGTCGGAGTTCACCGTCCTATCTTGGTGAGGCTAAGCGCGTCAAGGGACACATTTTTTTTTGTAATTTTGCGGTTTCCGATTACCCAATACACAATCCGATCGCGAACGTCAATACCCCAGGGCAATTCAGGGAAAACGGTGCAAATTGGTAATATCGGGAAACCCGACGAAAATTAGCGATTCCGGCCCTAGTAAATGACCCCCCCCAATTTCTGAATATGGAACTATCGCGGTTGCACTATATTTTATATATAGCTATAGAGAGTTCCAGATTTTTCTAGCATTGCCAATTGTAGGGCTGCAATATGTTCAGCTACTCTGAATGCAGCAAGTAAACCAGTGATTCTATACCAGGCAGTTACAGCAGGAAGAGGGATAATATGAATTGTAAATTACCTCGTCTTTGACCGAATGAAGAACTTTATTGGATGACCCCTTTCTTGTACAATCTCCTCAACCTTATGCTGAAACTCCCCATTTAAATTATTTCTGGAAAATCTCTTCTGAAATTGAGCATTTGCATAAAAAGCACATTACATGCAAAATATGACACATCCGTGCCAAACGCATATAAAGTACAGGAGCGGGCGTCTGGGCATTAAAATAAGCCAAGTAGGTGGTTGACTGTGTCACTGCTATGGAATCAGAATATTCATTAAAGGAAACTGCTGGAAGTCTTGACCATCACAGCTGCGATTTGGCCTGGAGTATTGTAACCATAGCTATGTGTGAGTTGTTAGTAGCAGTGGGACTGTGCAAAATCCATTTATATTACAGATTGTAAGTTTCTACTGGGCATGTCTTACTGCTGTGCTCTTAGTTCTTGCAATTCAACACCCCTCTGCTCTGAGTAAAAGCTGTAGCAGTCACTTAAGTAGAGGAGGTGTTGTCAAGCAGGTCCATCACAGAGTTAAGAGCACAGAGGCTGTGGACATGTCTCACGTGAGATTAGAGAGATTAAACAAATGTTACTTTTCAAACTACATCTAGATTCCCTTTAACAAAGTGATTATAGAATACAATTAACTGTAAATCCGAACACTGCTTTTACTTATGAATGTTGGAATTACATTGTTCAGGGTACAGACAGGGTTAACCATCAATGGAGTCGCAACCTATATCATTGTATAGTAGCATTATAAGGGATGACCCCAAAGTGCTGTCTCTATAGGAAGTCTGACATCAGTTCCACCTTCATTACACACAAGGCTGATTTGCATATTCATCAACAACCAGGATCAAATTACAAAGAAGAGTGAAATCAAGTTGTCAGATACTTCAATAGACATGTTCTATAAAAACAGAGCGCTAGCTTCCAACAATAAGCGCCCACACCTGTCTACAGGTTTGTGTGGTTATTGCGGTCTGCTATTATCAGAATGGATATAAGCTCACAATTAGAGAGTGTGCAGACCAGGAATCGGGATTCAGGTCAGCCCTGGACCTGGACATATGTGGGCGGCCGGCCACCAATCTGGCAAATTGAGCACCGTGGCCAATTATAGCCATGGCTGGTTGCTAGGGGTGTCTAATAATAATAACTCTTTATTTATATAGTGCACACAGATTACACAGCGCTGTACAGAGCTTGCAATCAGTCCCTGTCCCATCGGGTCACAATCTAATCAACCTACCAGTATGTTTTGGAGGAAATCGGATGACCGGAAGGAAACCCACTCAAACATGGAGAGAACAAACAAATGTTTTAGGTGTTGACCTGGATGGGACTCAGGACTCCAGTGCTACATGGCTGTGTGCGAACCACTGAGCCACCGTGTGCCCAATACCCATTTGCTGGTGAATCACCCCTGACCAATCATAGTCATGGTAGTTGCTTGGGGGTATTAATTTGCACACTGGCTTTAGGCAAATCCGGCAATATACATACAATTCAATACAATATAACTTTATTGAACTCTTTAGGAAATGTGTTGTACACACATTGTCCGAGCCAGGACTACATATAGGCATGTAAGAAAACATTGTACACACAAAAACTAGTCCAGGTCACAGGGCCGAACCTGAGTGGTCCGGTCCACTCATCACTCTCACGAAACCTGTGGACGGATGTGCCGTTGTATTTGAGAGCATGCAACTTTGTTTTTAAATTTCGTCAACCTTCTAATGCAGAGACATTGGGGCGGATATACTTACCCGGTCTTGTCACGATCTCATGGTGCGTTGTCCAACGAGGATTCGGGTCCAGCAATTCACGTAGCTGTGCGCCCGAGTTCCTGCATCTGTCGTTTCTGGGCGGAGTTCACCTTTTTCTTCCCAATCTTGTAAGTGCGTGTCTTGCAACACAATTCTAATGTAAAAACCCTGCGTTGTCCAAATCCGTCGGGTTGTCCGACAGCCACGCTCCCCGATTTCTGTCACTGCAAGCGTGCGCCAAAACCAGGGGCAATTTGGCGCAAAACGGAAATATTCGGGAAACTGACAAAGTGTGGCATTCGGAGCCTTAGTAAATGAGCCCCATGAAGTTTTTATTTTTCATTTTGAAAAAAAGTTTCTAGTCACTCTTTACTACTAGGGATGTAGCTTATTTTTTTTTTTTTACACAAGTCAAAAATAAAAAAAACATAAATGCAACATACTCTTCTAGTCGCCACCAGAGGGAGCTGTACGGCCACATAACAGTCTAGTAGCATCTCCTACACATTAAGATCTTTGAAGCCAAAACTTGTTGGGCTGGTAAAAGTAGAAAACATATAGAGCGGACGGTCCGTCTCCCTCCTGTGGATGATTAATTGATGCAACATGGATGTGATGTGTAAACAGTTAACATAATTTGTTGAAAGAACACGATACAGATGAAATATTTGTGATTATGAGGCTTTGTTTCGCTATGAATTCCTGTCCATATTTGTTTGCGGAGCTTGCTTATCGCTGGGGAAGCTGCAGCACACGCCAGTATTTTCCCATTATCTCTGGTGTGTCTGAGGACATGCACGGGCAGCCTGCTGCAGATTGAGCTCTGGGATATCTACGAGACCTCATTTTATGTGAATAATCTAATTTCTTGCTGTGTCATCCAATTCACTGCCTCCATAAATCCACAATTCCAATGTTTTATCTTTCATGATTGAGAAGATGAGAATCATAATTACTGCCATTACCCTGCTGTGCAGTGTCACATACATTAAACACATTCACTGCCTTTCATTCTGCCTTTTATGGTTATATGATTGCAATATACTGGTATTTTGCTACCCATGGCTTCTATTCATCAATAGTCATGCACAAGAATTCTCATAAAGGGTCCGGTAATACCTATGTATATGGAGGAGTTGTCAGGGAGAGATCCGCAACTAATGGCATAGAAGAAAAGCATATTTTTGTGATACCTGAATGTAAATGCAATGAATCATTGTATAGGGGGTTGGTCACAAAGAAAACTAAACCATTCTAATATATATATATATATATATATAATATATAATATAAAATATATAATTCATAAAAAGTGTATCTCTCTCTCTCTCCTCTCTCCCTCCTCCTCTCTCCTCTCTATATAATATATATATATATATTGTTGTATATATATGTATAAGCTGAGTTTTTTCAGCACAAAAAATGTGCTGAAAATCCAACTTGGTTACACAAGTCAATACAGCCAGCCCAGCACTTAAAAAAAACCAAAAAACTTATATACTCACCCTCCAGCGGCCCCAATGTCAGCGCGGCTCCTCTATGTCTTCCGACTTCTTCTGTCTTCAGTAACATCCTGCAGGCGCGGCCATGTTTCTTCGCGGAGGCGCATAGTATGAAGTCAGCATCTTTAATGCTGGCTGGCTGTATACTGCGGGGGCAGGCTGGGCAGGCTGTATACACTGGGGCAGGCTGGGCTGGCTGAACTACTGGGGCAGGCTGGGCTGCTGTATACTACTGGGGGCAGCTGGGCTGGCTGTATACTACTGGGGGCAGGCTGGGCTGGCTGTATACTACTGGGGCAGGCTGGGCTGGCTGTATACCACATGGGGGCAGGCTGGGCTGTTGTATACTACAGGGGCAGGCTTGGTCTGTATACTACAGGGGCCAGGCTGGGCTGGCTGTATATACTGGGGACAAGTCTGGGTTTGGCTGTATACTACAGGGGGCAGGCGGGCTGTATATACTGTGGGCAGGTGGCTATATACTACTGGGGACAGGCTGGCTTTATACTAGTGGGGGCAGTCTAGCTGTATACTACACTGGAGGGCCAGTCTGGCGTATACTAATGGGGCGGCTGGCTGTATACAATACAGGGGCGGTGTCTGTATACTACAGGGGCAGGCGGGGCTGGCTGTATACTACTGGGACAAGCCTGGGTTGGCTGTACTAATATACTACGGGGGCAGGACTGGCATGTATACTACTGGGGGAAGGCTGGCTAATACTACTGGGACAGCTGGCTGTATACAGGGGCAGGCTTGTCTGTATACTAAGAGGGGCAGGCGGGCGGCTGTATACTACTGGGGACAAGCTGGGTTGGCTGTATACTACAGGGGCCAGGCTGCGCCGTATACTACTGGGGGCAGGCTGGCTTATATACTGGGGACAGGCTGGCTATATACTACTGGGGGCAAGTATGGTGATACTATGGGGCAGCTGGCTGTTTACTACAGGGGGCAGGCGGTGGCTGAATCTCACATGGTGCAGGCGGCGAATACTACATGGAGCTGGCGACTATGGGCAGGCGGCTGATATACTACAGGGGGCAGGCTGGCTGTATACTACATGGGGCAGGCTGGCTGTATACTACAGGGGCAGGCTGGCAGTATACTACAGGGGCAGGCTGGGCTGACTGTATACTACAGGGAGCTGGCTATGTACTGGGGGGGTCTGTGATCAATGCATTTCCCACCCTCGTCTTATACTCGTGTCAATATGTTTTCCCAGTTTTTGGTGGTAAAATTAGGGGTCTCGGCTTATTCTTGGGTCAGCGTATATACTCAAGTATATACGGTAGTACATATATGTATAGGTATAGCTTATATTATACCTTAAAGAGGACTTGTCACCAGATTTTGACCACCCTAAGTAACAATGCTTGCTGATAAAGGATTACAAGTCTTCCCTATATCACCTAAAATTAGCTGCCAGTGGGACACTGTTCCTTAATTACAGACGTTTTTCCGATATGCAAATTAGCTTTTCTGACTCATCTCTGGTATCTGTGATTCATTTCTCTCTCAGGCTGGCAGTGAACCACGCCCCATTATTGTGACTGACAGCTTGGTGTCTCATCAAATCACTGCTCTGCCTCCTTGTATTTAGGAACTGTCTGCTCATATTCGCCTACAGACATATTAACCTCTCTGTACAGATGAGAAATACTGTTTCAATCTTTTTACACAGTGCCTTGTGTTACATTCATGACATGTGACCAGTGACATCATCGTAGGTCCTTTAGCCTTCTAAGAATAGTAAACTGTACCCCATGCATGTGATTACGCTCCCGGAAGTACGGACTCGCCAAACGCTGCCAAGTCTGTACTTCCAGCAGCGAAATGCCGCCTCTTAAAGGGTCCGCAAACTGCCACCAGTTTGCTATTATCAAGAGGCCGAAGTACATGAATTGATGTCACTCTGGTCCCATGAGATGACCTGTGACCAGGAAGGAGGCATAAGGCATGGGAAGGATTAGATGGGAGGGGCCTAGAAGGAACGCCTCCCCCTGATGCCAGGTAATATAAGATAAAAGGTGATTTATGTGGATGTATATATGCAAATGTGGTGACAGGTTTTTCTTTAAACTGTACATTTACTGTATGTCTATACCTTAAGCAACTAGCACTCTCAGGGAGGGTATGTAGTTTCCTTTTTAGAATCCCATATTTTATGTTAAATAGTGCATGTTTATGTATAAAAAAAACTCCTCTAAAGCCTTTGCAAATGAGCCTTTTAAAGGCGGGAGGAGGACTAGCATCTCAGACACACCATATCTTGAGCTCCGTAGTGTCATTGTAAAGATGAGAAACTTTGGTTTTCTTTCAAGAAGCATATTGATTGTGCGATAGAACTGGTGATAAGAGCATTGTTGGGAACTGAATCCTTATCTGCAGCCTGCATTCCTAACTATGTATTTAACTGCTCGTATCAGTGGCCCTATAGCACACACACACATAATTAACACACAATTATGATGCCTTTTAAAAGATGAAATTTTCATTTTTAAAATGACACCAGAAACATGTAAAATGTCTTTAGTGATGCTCCCCTCTGATCTGTACCAGTAATTCATATTGGCTCATTTGCATACAGATTTGAAGGGGGGTTTTATAGGTCATTTGGGGAGTTTTGAGATTCTATAAAGCACATATTTCATACCCTACCTGAGGGTGCAGTTTATTGATGTAAAAGCCGGTGACATTGTCCATTTAAAAGGGTTGTCAAACTACATGCACTTGTCTCCCATCCACAGGATCACTGGGAGTTTGAACCCCATGGAAGAGAACTGCATTCCAGTATTACTTTCAGGAGAGTTGTACTTTGATACATCCTTAAACAGAAGTACAGCTAGAAACAGAACTGTCAGGCTACCTTCACAGGGTTTTTTTTTCCATACGCTCACCGTATTTGACCAGAAACATAGACATATACTGATCTATTCTGCTCCCTTCTGCTGAATGGAGTATACGCTCAGTGGGTGCCATATTAGCCTATGGGGGATGGATACAACATATTGCATCCAGCCCCTGCCTCCGCTGTGTTTCCTTTAGGGACGTCCACGGTGTTGTCACTGTCCATATAAGTACAGTGATGTCACTGGAGAAACACCCTGCTCTTAGGCAACAGCCAATCACTGGCCACTGTTGATGTTCACTCCTCCTCCTCCCACCTTCAGGGGACATGGGAGGAACAGGAGTCTGTTTGTGGAAAAGAAGGTATACGTCCTAGCCCTCTGTTGTAATGGTACACGGGGAATCCGAATATATAATACTAGACTCTGTAATGTATGTAATCAGGCAATGGTTTTCCCAGTTTTGGAATGCTGTATAGAGATGATACATTAGGGATGTAGCGCGGATGTCTCCAGGTCAGATAAAGGGGAGAAGTGATGACATTTACCACAGTAGATTTGGATGCAGGGGAGACTCGCAGCGGACTATTTCCCATACTTGTAGTTTACATCTGTCACGTCTGCTGGAGGTCAGTAGTTAATTCCTATGTATCACAGACAGAGACATCTATACATAAACAGAAGCCCTGAGAAAGACCATCTGCTCCCCTACATCTTCTTGAGATGTGACCTTAAGGTTTAGGACCTTACCAAGCATCATAGAGGTTATGTATATATTGTTGCAATGTGTACATTATTTCTATAAATTGTTAAAGGGGTTTTACATTATAACTAGTGACACCCAGGAAGCAGGAGCCTGTGAGACGTTGTATAACAGTACACCATGTCCCAAATGTCTGCACCATGTGTGTTCAGGGTCACTTTACAAGGGAACCTGTTTGACTGATAACAATAGAGATTTTGATATCTTTTTTGTAGGGGTTTTAACCCCTAATGACGTTCACAAAATAAAGATCATTTATAACCCCTTTACTCTACAATTTATATTGTGCTGTGAGATGCTATGTGCTGACAATGTACTTAGATTATTAGGGTGTAGGTGTATATACATTTATATTTAGCTTCTGAACATTTACTAGTATCTGACACATAGAAAAAAAGAGATGAGAGATCAGAGTCATGAGATGGATATAAAACACAATGACACACTGAGCTCTGCTCCCTCACTAATCAATAAAAGACACAGTCAGCTCTGCTTATCTTGCCTGTATCTAGTAGAATTATTCTTTGCACAGTGCTGCATGGTGGAGGGTGAGGAGGCAGAGAGTACTGCAGTGTGCAGACAAGAGAAACTATTGGACCATATTCAGAAGATTTAAGGTCATATCCAGGGACAACCAAAATTGTAAACACCAGGACTGATAGATACAGGTTTGTATAATATCTGTGAAATGCTGTATTTTTGTTAATAACAGTAAATTATATAATGTGTTATTTTGTTATCCTTATTTAAGAATTTCATTTCTGCAGTTTAGAGATCATGGTAATTTACATGCAGAATTGGATAGCGGTTGTTGTTAGAGCTAATTTTATATCTTATATTTTCTAAGCTACCTGGAAAAAGAAGATGGTTATCGTGATCTAAAAGGATTTTAATTGCTTGTACACTTATTCTCCATCTCTGCAGTTTTTGAGGAGTTTATGCAGTTGCGACCCCTCTTCTGACAATCACAGGGGGTTCTGGTTTTTGGACCGCCAAATTGAGAAATGTATCCGCTATCCTTTGGGGTGGGGGCTGAGGCTGAACATTTTGGCACCACTTTCCTTCTGGCAGACAGAAACTCCTTGCATCCTATTTCTAAAAGGTGTCAGGACTCATATCCATGGCACTGTGGTCAGTTTGTGGGATCCATTCATCACACTGGTCCGATTCCACCAACCAGGAACATTCATGAGCTGTGTACCTTAGAAGTATGACACTGAGATACCACTGGGATATGCCATGACTTTATGCTGGTGGGGGTCTAACAACTGAGTATTAGGCTTCATGAACACAAACATTGCCTGGAGACAATTGTTTAAATGAGTAGCATGAATTCCTATGGCCTTGATTTTCCCAGCCATATGTATGAGTTGACTGTCCAAGATGCAAGACTCATTCTGAACCTGTTATCCTCTATGTATGCAACTCAGGCAGTCTTTTCTGCTGTCATCGGCATGTGAACTCCGTCTTGTGATTTGCACACAGTGTCCGACTGGCCCACCAGACTACCAAAGCATCCTCCGGTGGGCCATAGTTCAACCCAATTATGAACCTCAGAGGTCCAGCAGAAAACAGCCCAGTTTGGCTGCTAGATTCAATTTACTGGGGGATGATAAAGGGTGGGCCAACAAATTAATTTTCTCTGGTGGGCCTAAGGAATCCCAGCTTGACACTATTTAAACATATCGGGGCATATTGGTCCTGCACGTTCTCCAACGATCACGCACTGTGGCGCAATTCAAAAACATTGTGTGCCTGATTTCCTGCATCTGTCGCTTCCCTGCTCAGGTCCACCGGAGTTCACCATCTTCTTACCTGTGCATGTAAGTGCATTGGTTGCGACACAATTTTAATCTTAAATCCTGTGCTCAGTCCGAATCAGTCAGATCATCTGTGAGTGAAGAAGCAGAAGGGAGAAGCTGTACTGGAGTACCCAGGTGGGGGCTAAGAACTGAGATGTTTGCAGCACAGGCAAGGCACATGTTGTTTTATGAAATGCATCCAAACCAAAGCCCAACCCCTGGGACTACACAGAGGATTCTTTCAGGGTACAATTATATTGTAATGCAAATGTTTAGAGAAAGCAGGATGACATATGTGCAATGCAGCTGTAATAGGCTTCTATAACCTGTCTTTAGTGAAGATTAGGTCCTTGGTGACAGGTTCCCTTTAAAAACGATGGAGCTGCAATATCGATTCAGCCTTTTTCAACTTTTCAGAACTTCATGTAAATGAGTGTGAAGAGCTGTTGTTCCCTGCACAGTATAATTTAACACAGTGCTGAATTAGGGTTATGGCCTCTTTATTCCCAGGCTTTGGTGTGGATTCTAGTGGTAAAACCCCCAATGATCATAATCGTACATAATCTAGTAAAATCCCTTTGCTTTACAAGCCGAGACATGAAAGCATGATTCCCAAAATCTGCCAGATGGCTCCTCTTGTGTGTAAATCCTGGATAATGAAAAGATGTTGGTAGATTCTGCATTGAGCTCATGTATATTTACATAAGGTAATTAAATTCCCACTTGGGCCGTTCTCCTGTAGACTAAACAAAGCAACCGGGACACTTAACCGAGTCACTTCTCCTGTCTGCACCTATTGTAATGGTGTCATTGCACAGAAATCAATTAAACACGTAGCGTTCTATATGTAAAGATAACATAGAACCAATGGAATATGTTATTATGTAACTATAATCCTATAATTAAGGGATCAGGCTTTTCTTTACCTTCGCTTGGCCTCCAATCTACAATATCACAATGTACTATAATATAAGTGTTAGAGTATGTGGCGTCCACTAATTGGATTAGTTTCTAATTGTATGTTATTATATGCTACTGTTATGTATATGTTACTAGGAGATAATCTCAAGTTATGACTAATTTTCTATACTTAATTTCTTACTTAACCCCTTATGCACCTTCCTGACACACCCCATTTTTTTCAAATCTGATATGTGTCAATTTTTCTGGTTGTAGATTTGGAACACTTTAACATATCCAGGTGATTTTGAAACTGTTTTCTCGAGACACATTGAGGCTCATTTACTAAGGGTCCGAACGCCGCACTTTCGTCGAGTTTCCTCAATATTTCCGATTTGTGGTGAATTGTGGCTGATTTGGAAAAAACACAGAATTTAAAAAATGAATTGTGTCGCAAGATCAAGCACTCACATGCACCGGGACGAAGAAGGTGGACTCCGGCGGACCTTGGCGCAGCAGCCACACCTGCTGAATATCGGGCGCACAATCTTAGTGAATCCCGGCAGACCGAATCCTCGTCGGACAACGCACCGCGGGATCGCGACAGGACCGGGTAAGTAAATGTGCCCTATTGTGTAGCAGGTTCCGCCAGTCTCTAGCAGGAAAACACTTGTCTTTGGCTGCACCAGATTTGTCAATATGATGATGAATTCACCATTCACTGTGCACCAGAATTTTGGGCGCACGAACAATTTCTTGTAAGCCACACCCCCTTCTCGCTAGACCACGTCCATCTCCCAGAAGCTCACGCCCTCTTGGTCAGACAAGTGCCAAAAAAAGCCTTGATAAATCTGGTGTAAGGCACTTGAGATGCAAAATCACCAGAATTGTAGCGAAAGTGCATTTATAAATCATCCACCCCACCCCCCCAATTGGTGAAATTTGGTGAAAATGCAGAAAAATTCTCCATTTTCAAAGTTTTATATTTTTTTGTTTTCCAGGCAGATATGCAGACCACCCACATAGATTGATAACTTACATTGCTTTAATGTTGGTGTCGTTTTTTTATGTGTCCTCTCATTTTTGTAGGATATTAGAAAGTTTGTAACTTTGGTGTGATTTTTCATGAGAATCACCAAGACTTATGTTTTGAGGGACCTGCTTGGGTTTCAATTGACTTTGAGAGGCATAAAAATTTGTAAAGCCGCATGAATTACCCCATTATAGAAACTAAACATCTTAACGTATGGTAAAAACAACATTGTTTCACGTGGGTTAAAACAAAATAGAGGTGTTATTTACAGATTTTCATTTTTTGGATAAATTATTGTATTTTTCACTTGCACATCAAAGTTTGTTACCCAATTGGCCATTCAGAGCCAATTCACATTGTACAGGCTATAAAATTTTCATTTTTTTGGTAGGGTGGACATATGAGGGTTTATTTTTTTCCAGGATGAGATGCACTTTAAAGATACTTCATTTTGGGGCATCTATATCTTATTTATGGGACTGTATTAACTGTTTTCTGGGTAGAGAAAAAAATCATTGATTCATATACAGTATTCTTGACTGTGATGTGTAAAGGGTTAACACCTGTGATCTCCCATTGCCAGTGGTACAGCAAGCTGTCAGCTGTAATATACAAGCGGGGCTGCTGCCAGAAGTATGACATAATACTGCACATTTAAGCAAGTCAATACTGCCCATGCAGTACTATTACAATGCACATCCGGAAGGGGTTTAGAAACAATCTAGTGTAAAATATGTTATAACCACTAGTATAGGCGAAGTCCAGAAGGTAAATGATAGACATATCACACTTTACTGCAGGAAGCAGAATGTGGACAGATATGTAGTTCATTCATGCACTAAGTGTCCCAAATTATTTCACGGCACAGAAATCTTTGACATTGAAAGAAAAAAATTAAAAACGCTTTAAAAATTAGCCATCTCTCATTATTCTGGCATTTGGCAGGTATAAATAATTTTGGTAATCCTAATTGACCAAAAACGGGAAAGGTTTATTCTGATTTCATGTCTTGTAGTGAGAAAAACACAATGGGAGGGGATTTAATAATTCTGGCGCAAGCACGACTGTCGGCATTGGAGATCAGCCTCTGGAAAGCACAGCCCGATGTTTTAAAGTGGCGCACGGCTGTAAGTAAATAATGAGTAGGCGGTAATAATCAGTAGTGCGGCATAAAAATGGTCTATTGTGCGCCAAAAATTGCAGAAATGTGACGGATAATGTGGAAAAGTTAGGCCACGCCCACTCGCGTCAAAAAATACGATAATACATGTCCCCCCATATGTGTCATTTTTTATAGTGTATGTAAGCTTCTAGTTTCAGCTGTAGGTGCACTTAATAAAACCCAATACAGGCGGTCCCCTACTTAAGGACACCCGACTTACAGATAACCCATAGTTACAGACTGACCCCTCTGCCCACTGTGACCTCTGGTGAAGCTCTCTGGATGTTACTATAGTCCCAGACTGCAATGATCAGCTGTAAGGTGTCTGTAATGAAGCTTTATTGATAATCCTTGGTACAATTACAGCAAAAATTTTGAAACTCCAATTGTCACTGGGACAAAAGAAAAAAATTGTCTAGAACTTCAATTATAAAATATATAGTTTCGACTTACATACAAATTCAACTTAAGAACAAACCTCCGGACCCTATCTTGTATGTAACCCGGGAACTGCCTGTATTCCCCTCTCCCATAGGTTCTGTTCAGTATTGGTTCTAGCCTAGAGAATATAGCAAACAGACTATCTTTTTGCGGTGTGCGGCCTGGCGTGCCACTATTGCTGTCTATGGGGACGTACATGCGGCCGCAAATTTGCAGCCGCATGTAGCTCCCGTCAGACGGCCATGTGAATTTACCCTAAAGGGAGAATTACAGAAATGAAGATTAAGTTTCAACCCTTTGACATTAACATAGAATGAAACCTCCTGTGTCTACATTACACAAGGCAATAACATTATTACAATAAGACAATAATAATTTGGTATGTTTTCTATTTGGGAATATCCACATAAAGAAATCAACCTTTTAGGAAGACAATCAGGGAGCCCTATTAAGGGGCATCAAAGATATACCGAAAATTCTTAGAGGGCAGAAACAAATACAGATGCAGCGCTGGTTAACATGACTGGCTTAACTATCTGTAGTGTAAGTGAAAGTCACTTTCATTCATGTTACTTAGTGCTAGATTTGTACATCACAAGTGCAGTAATGAAGTCGTCTCCCGTATATATTACATAGCTCTGGATAGGAAACTTCAGCAATATGGCAGCTCAACATGTCAGACTATGGAATATAGATAAAACATTATGGCAGCCTCAAACATAGTAGAAGAAAGCTCCCACATGTTACAGGGAACCCATCATATCCATAAACTTCTGACACTGATAAGCAGTGGCTGAATAAGACTACCCTGGGCCCCGCACTGTAGAGAGATTGCGGGCCACCTACCTGTCTGCAGTTTTTAAATACTCAGAATTCAGTCTCTAATGTACAGATGCAGCCTGGAACTGACTGCACTGACACCATACTACTACTATATTATTAATTATTATATTATACCTCATACATATATGTTAAACTTCAAATAATATATACAGTGTACCCTGTAATATAATATATATGACCCCCCCCTGACAACCCTAATAATAAATACAGAACCCTATTGTATAATTTGTAGTGCCCCCCCCAACCACATACGTATTAATTTATTCACTGCATAAAAATTATAAATCAATATAGTTTGATATTCAGCCTAGTGATATACAGAACCCTCTGATGTAGTTATTTATATGCAACACCCTATTATCATAGCCAGCGCCCCAGTACAGTATATAATATCTCCCGCCTCCACCATATATCTCCACCCCTCCAGTATGTACTATGGTGCAATTAATTTTTATTATTTTAATTGTTTTAACCCTTTTAATTATTTTAATTGCTAGTATTACTTTTTAAATAACAATTATTAAAGTCTCTTCTATGGTGGGAATATAAGCACATGAGTATCTGCTGCACATGAACAGCTAATGGCTAAAAACATATGGAAGCTCCTGTACGTGTTGACATTCCTCCTTGTTATATACAGAACTGCTGATTTGCACTCGGTGCAGAATAAAAAATAGCGGACAACTCTGGGAAGATGCAGCGAGAACATCGTCTTCTTCCCATAACAGATCAAACCCATAATTCTCAGGGCCGGAAGAAAACATGCAGGGTATCTGTGCTTACACATCCCATCTGGAATCCTCCAGATTAATAATATGATTTATCCAAGTTGTGAGTTTTTCACTTTGGACGGTCACACAGAACTGACAATGTAATGACCCCCAGTTCTATATTTAGCCTGCGTTCCCCCTCGCTGTAGAGAGATTGCGGGCCCCCTACCTGTCTGCAGTTTTTAAATACACATTATTCAGTCTCTAATGTACAGATGCAGCCTGGAACTGACCGCACTGACACCATACTACTACTATATTATTATTCATTATTATATTATATCTCATAAATATATATTACACTTCAAATAATATATACAGTGTACCCTGTAATATAATATATATTACATACTTATTCATTTATTCACTGCATAAAAATTATAAATCAATATAGTATATATAGTATATACAGAACCCTCTGATGTAGTTATTTATATGCAACACCCGTCTTATCATACCCAGCGCCCCATTTTATACTAACTCCAGCCTCCACTATATATCTCCAGCCCTCCAGTATGTACTATATCCAGCACCCTTAGTATAAAGCCCCCCAATATATATCTCCATCCCCCAAATATGTATATATCTCCACCCCCCCCCCCCCACACTATATAGCTCCAGCCACTCAGTATATATCTCCAGCCATACAGGAACGTGAAAGATCTGTGGACTTTGAATTTTTTTCACTTCTCGCCTGGAGAGCCCATAAAATAGACAAAATTAAAGTAAACAGTATTTGGAAGCCAAAATCTGAAACAGATCCTAAACATGAAATATGTAATAATCTTTGCAGTGCACTTTTCTATGTAGTAACTATTCCTGGTTTTGACTTTCAAATACTAATATAAAATGAATCATGCACACTCAACCTATTGCACCATTTGGGGAAAACAGGACCCCATTTTTGTGATTTGGGGGTCAGCTGTAGAACCCCCACTCGTCAACAAGTTATCCCTTCTCCTAGGAATAGGGGATACAATACAAATTAATGTTGGCACAAGCCCTGTAAGTGAACCCCCATATGTGTTAGTGGTAATGGATCTTATTTTGCAGATTATATTGGTTTGGTACAATTCATTTTTATTATTTTAATTGTTTTAACCCTTGAAGAGCCAAGCTATTATTATTTTTTTAATAAAAATTATGGAAGTCTCTTCTATGGTGGGAATATAAGCACATGAGTATCTGCTGCACATGCACAGCTAATGGCTAAAAACATAAGGAAACTTTTGTACGTGTTGACATTCCTCCTTGTTATATACAGAATTGCTGATTTGCACTCGGTGCAGAATAAAAAAATAGCGGACAACTCTGGGAAGATGCAGCTAGAACATCGTCTTCTTCCCATAACAGATCAAACCCATAATTCTCAGGGCCGGAAGAAAACATGCAGGGTATCTGTGCTTACACATCCCATCTGGAATCCTCCAGATTAATAATATGATTTATCCAAGTTGTGAGTTTTTCACTTTGGACGGTCACATAGAACTGACAATGTAATGACCCCCAGTTCTATATTTAGCCTGCGTTCCATTAAGGTTGAGAGGAAATTGTAAGATTGCAGAGTCAGATTGAGGCTCAAATGTTCTCAGACTGGAAAACCAAACTGGGAAAATTGTTATTAGTTTCCTGATTTACACATAAGACCCTCGCACACTCATCACATCTGCCTCCCACACTCCCGCCATACTGTATACTGTGTACACACAGAATCATGTTTCATAATACCCGAGCAGCGGCCAAGCTTCTACATGCATTACATAAAGGGATAATGGAGGAGAATACAACCTCTTCCAGCTAACAAATATTATGCTTGGTGATATAAAAGTTATACCTTTTCTAATTCACCTTCTGTTTCAATTCTTCACAGATTTCAAGATCTCTGCTTGCTGCCATTGTGTATCCAAATACAACACATGGCCACTTTAAAGGAAATGAACCAAAATCCATCAATATAAACCAGGAACACTTACATACCCACAACAAATTAATGGTCCTTTGTCCTTCAATGGCAGGTTATTTGGGGTGTATGGTAATCCCCCGGGTCAAGAGCCTTGATTTTGGGGTTTGGTGTACAAGTCCCTGCAATCCCAGGCACCGCGACAGTGGTAATCTTCTATTTATTATCCATGGCCTCCTTCCTTCTAAAATCATAATTATTCTGACAACTCAGAAGTGCTCTACCAGAGCCCTTCGTGTCTTAGCTTCACAGGCAGTCACACTGTTTTGCCCTCTATTTCCTCGGCACTTTCCCCTTCCTCTGCCTGTGTAATCTCACACATTGGGAAGTGCTACTGCACAGTGTAACAGCCAGTGTTGCCACATCATGGAGGGGCTTTGGTAATGCCCACCATAGCAGTTCTAACTCATTAGCATCATTTGAAAAGTAAGTCTAAGTGTAAAGAGTAAGTGTCCCTGTTATATCATGGTGTATGTTAATGGTGGATTTCTATTAACTTCCCAATCCATCCCTGACTATAACAAGCCGAGCTTCTGGAATATTATACATTCTGATTCTTATTTGTTCCTAAAATGATCTAGTTGTGTAAATTTAGTAACATGAAAGAAGTAACCTTGACATAACAAAACCCACAGAACCCTTCAGCTGGGAATTAGGAATATTCTATTTCAGCATCGCTTTGCTATACATAATCTATATATAGGTAATAAAGGTATTTTAGGGGCAACTTAGGCCAAATCTATTGCTTACTAATGACAGATGTCAGCTGAAGTTCTCCAAACAATGGGAATTGTTGCTCCTTAGGTGCAGGTTTGTTTCTATTGGGTGATAGGAATAAGCTGCGCTGAACACCTCTGGTACCAAATTGTAGGTCAGACAGTTGTCAGACCCTTGTCTGCTGCTCCTGATAATGTCACTGGGGCAGATTTATCATTAGGCAGGATCTTAGAGTGATTTAGATGTTTTTTGGACATCAGATTTATCATAGTGGCTTAGACAGCTTGATACATGTGGCACTAAAGTTGCAAATTTCACACATCTAGGCGGCTCCTTGGGACAGTTCTATCTCTATTTTTTGAGCACAGCTGCCCATCACATTCATTAAATTGCATGTGGCCCTTTAATAAATGTTTTATGGTCAATTTTTTGTCTGGGATTTTTTTTTTTAAAAGTCCCAAAATTGTTGAAATATGCATAAAAAGGCCCTGCACATACACCAGCAGGGGACTGGACTAAGGCCTCATGCACACTACTATATGGTCTTTTCTGTTCTGTACATACAGCTCTATTCTGGCCATAAATACGGAAAGTATTGCAGCAGTATGGCAACGTATTGAACCACATCCGTATAAAATACGCTGGCAGATGATGGATGCTGACTATTGGCTGACAGAATGGACCTCCCACTGGTTCTGGATACTGCACTTATATACAGCAGCGTATGGTGCACAGCCATATGCAGCACATATTTAGGCTACATTCACATGATGTATGCCCGCCGTACCGTAGTACAGCTGGCATACATCGGCACTGCGGAGAGGAGCAGCGCTCATCCCCGCCCCTCTCCATAGGAATATACAGAGCACGGCGCCGTATCACGTAGAAAGATAGGACGTGTGCTGCACCGTACCGCTCTAGTACAGGGCCGTGAGCCCATAGAAGTGTATGGGGGACGTATATAGTCTGTATCTTGTGTGTTGGCGCTCAAACATCTCCCGACCCCGGAGCCCAACCACTAAACCCCCTTCCATATTGTACTTGAAGAAGGGCAGTTTGCCCGAAACGCGTTTACTCTGGAACTAATAAACCTATTACCCTACCTGAAGATTACCCTTTCAATAGCGCCGTACCAGCTTTTCCTTTGGTTTTCCAACCACACTTTGCACAGTCTGTATATACGTCGGCCGTATATACGTCCCCCATGCATGTGTGTGAATGCAGCCTAAGGCTACATTCACACTAACGTATGGTGGACGTATATATGGCCGACGTATATACGGCCGATATACGTCCCCCATACACTTCTATGGGCGCACGGCACCCTACGGGAGCGGTACGGTGCCGCACACGTGCGGCACCGTACCGTTCCGTACCCGGGAAAAAGATAGGACCTGTCCTATCTTTTCCCGTAATACGGCGCCGTGCGCCATAGGTTGCTATGGAGAGGGGCGGGGATGAGCTGCGCTCACCTCCTCCTCCTCTCCCCGTACACTGCCGTTGCCCGCTACGGTACGGTACGGGCGGGCAACGGCAGTGTGAATATAGCCTTAGCCTGTATTTTATGCCGTGGCCATATGACTCTTGGCTGTATTCGAACTGAAATACCGGTGGAAACTAGGACATGCTCTATATTTTTATACGTCTTGCTTACGTCTTGCTTACGGTACAGTGGACAATACGGCCATGTACAAGGATGGCCGTATAACCCATTGGAATGCATGAAGCCGTATATCTGCCGTATATACGCCCATTTTTATATGGTCGTGTGCATGGGCCTAACTGTGAAACTGTTTATGAGACTTTTTGCAAAAGTCATGAATCTGGTTTTGCACGGTGTTGTACTAGTAGCAGTTCTATGTTTACAGCAGATTAATAAAGAGGTGTATGTATTCCTGGAAGACTTTTAAGCAGTGAAAAGTCTCAAAAACCCTCAATGCAACTACTTTGAGACTTTTTTTTTACGCCAAAAAGCTCAGCATAACCAGTGATGAATAATCCCCCTATTTTCTATGTTTTTCTTTACCACTGAGGGACTGGAATGGATTGGCGGAATGGATTCGAGCCTCACTTCAGCACATTATAGCACATTACAAATCTGGAGTAAGTTGTTTGAAGTAAAAAGTGGAAAATAATTAGCATATGTGGTGAAAGCATTAGATGCGACAATTGTGAGACAAAAAAGTATGTGATTGCAATTATATATCTCCCAATAAGTTTTATCAATTTCCCAAAGACATATGTTTGATCAACCCCCCAACCCTCCGATATAAAACATTCATGGGGGGAGTGGGATTTATAATGCACTGGCACAAATCCCATTCCTCCCACCACGTTGGATATACAGTACAGGCGGTCCCCTACTTAAGGACACCCGACTTACAGACAACCCATAGTTACAGACGGACCCCTCTGTTCACTGTGACCTCTGGTGAAGTTCTCTGGATGCTTTAATATAGTCTCAGACTGCAATGATCAGCTGTAAGGTGTCTGTAATGAAGCTTTATTGATAATCCTTGGTCCAATTACAGCAAAAATTTTGAAACCCCAATTGTCACTGGGACAAAAGAAAAAAAATTGTCTAGAACTTCAATTATAAAATATACAGTTTCGACTTACATACAAATTCAACTTAAGAACAAACCTCCGGACCCTATCTTGTATGTAACCCGGGGACTGCCTGTATCTGTAGACTCTGACCACCTTATATATCTGGCGGCCAGTGAGTGGCTGGGCAGTCCTACACCAGGTCTTATCTGCACTATTACCTGCACCACTTCTTAGATTTTGTTTGTAGTACATATCACCAAACACTGAACTACACATAAATATGGCTTACCTTTGAAGGGCTCCTCTGCCTATGGTAGAACTAGACATTTGGTCTAATTCTTTTAGACAGTCTAATTGTTTATGAGTGCTTTCATTTTCTCAACACTTATTATTATTTTTTATCAATAATTTTAATTATTAATATTAAAAGTTAAATTGTATTCACTCTTTATACTGTTCCCATACTCTAAGTGAATTTAAGCATCATTACCAGCTACTATAGTCTTTTCTGCACCACTTCTTGCAGAACGCCCAGACAGAAACACCCCCCATGTTGTCCATTGGTTTTCAAGATGTTGACTGTGCCCTCTGAATATAAGAAATATATGTATATACATGTAATATATTTTATCAGAGAGAGATTGTTCTTCCCCACTTGCCTCCTATAGTTCTCCTTCTCACTGTGGTGTCAGACTACACAGAAGCCCAATCGTAGGGGAGGGGGAGCAGTGAGTCACCACTGCTAGGTCACACTGAGGCGCCTGAGTACAGAGAAGCCCAATCATAGGGGAGGGGGAACAGTGAGTCACAGCTGCTAGCTGTTTCTAAACTAAGAATTCCATCTGTGGGACATAAACAGGGTCTCATGTCCAAACATGTTACTTCTCACTGACAGAAAGCAGGGGGACACCAGGAAGATGACAAAGAGGCCTCTCACTGGGAAAGCTACCATTTTGGGGCAATTGCCCTGACCTGAGCCTAGTGGAGATTTACTGTACCTGTGTTGATATGCATGTAAAACTATGTCCAGACTGGCAAAAGAGTGAAAAAGGTCTAATCAGTCTGTTTCTTTGAAGCTATTTAGAAAATACTCTAAATAAATCTAGCAATCGATCCCAAGCAGCGATGGTGTCCATCAGATCAAGTATATATCTCTTACACCAATATCATATAATATATAATTGCATATCTTTATACAGATAATTCAATAATGAATTATTCAAAGTAAGATACAGGTTATGGTTATCTTGTTGGTGACAAATACAGGAATAAAAGGAGTGATATGAATATCCAATTTGTGCTGAATCAGTATCCATCAGGGGTACTTGTATATGAAGAGAGTACCGCTATTTACTGGCCATTATGGGATTTTAATCTTTCTAGCCCATCTCATCTCTGCTTTCTTTATCTCTTTCATTTTGAGTTTTTCTGTGTTGGTGGATGGAGAACCTAGCAGCTGGACCTACTTTCCTTCCTCCCCTATGATTGGGGCTTCGGTGTAGTCTGGCGCCTCAGTGAGACCTAGCAGCTGTGAGTAAGGTTCCCCTCCCTTAGAATGGGCTTCTGTGTAGTATGGCACTCAGTGAGACTAGCAGCTGTGACTCACTGCTCCCTCTCCCCTTATGATTGGGCTTCTGTGTACTCTGGCTCCTTAGTGAGACCTACCAGCTGTGACTCACTCTTACCCATCCCTATGATTGGGCTTCTGTGTAGTCTGACGCCTCAGTAAGACCTAGCAGTTGGGCTCACTGTATATATGAGGAGTATACACTATTATGGCCATTATGGGACTTTAAATCTTTTTTAGCCCATCCCCATTCTGCTGTCTTTATCTCTTTTATTTGAGTCTCTCTGTGTGGTGGATGGAGACCTAGCAGCTGGATCACTGTTCCCCCTCCCTATGATTGGGCTTGTTAGTCATGGTGCTCAGTGAGACTAGCAGCTGGGACTCACTCTTCCCCTCCCCTATGATTGGGCCTGTATGTTGGTGCCTCAGTGAGTGAGATAGCAGGCTGGGAATCACTCTTCCCCCTCCCCTATGATGGGCTTCTGTAGTTGGTGCCTCACGAGACCCTAGCAGCTGTGACTCACGTTCCCCCTCCCTATGATTGGGCTTCTGTATAGTCTGGTGCCTCAGTGAGAACCTAGCAGCTGGGACTCACTTCCCCCTCCCCATGATTGGGTTCTGTATATTCTTGTTGGTGCCTCAGATGTGAGATATAGCAGTGGGGGACTCATTCTCCCCCTCCCTATGATTGGGCTCTGTGTAGTCTGGCGCCTCACTGAGCCTCCAATCATAGGGGAGGGGGAACAGTGAGTCACAGCTGCTAGGTCTCAGTGAGGCGCCAGACTACACAGAAGCCCAATCATAGGGGAGGGGGAAGAGTGAGTCCCAGCTGCTAGATCTCACTGAGGCACCAGACTATACAGAAGCCCAATCATAGGGGAGGGGGAAGAGTGAGTCCCAGCTGCTAGGTCTCACTGAGGCACCAGACTATACAGAAGCCCAATCATAGGGGAGGGGGAACAGTGAGTCACAGCTGCTAGGTCTCCATCCACCAACACAGAGAAGACTCAAAATGAAAGAGATAAAGACAGCAGAGATGGGATGGGCTAAAAAAGATTTAAAGTCCCATAATGGCCAGTAATAGTTGTACTCCTCATATATACAGTGAGCCACAGCTGCTAGGTCTTACTGAGGCGTCAGACTACACAGAAGCCCAATCATAGGGATGGGGGAAGAGTGAGTCACAGCTGGTAGGTCTCACTAAGGAGCCAGAGTACACAGAAGCCCAATCATAGGGGAGAGGGAGCAGTGAGTCACAGCTGCTAGGTCTCACTGAGGCGCCATACTACACAGAAGCCCATTCATAAGGGAGGGGGAACACTTACTCACAGCTGCTAGGTCTCACTGAGGCGCCAGACTACACCGAAGCCCCAATCATAGGGGAGGAGGAAAAGTGAGTCACAGCTGCTAGGTCTCCATCCACCAACACAGAGAAAACTCAAAATGAAAGAGATAAAGAAAGCAGAGATGAGATGGGCTAGAAAAGATTAAAAGTCCCATAATGGCCAGTAATAGCGGTACTCTTCATATACAAGTATACCTGATGGATTACTGATTCCAGCACAAATTGGATATTCATATCACTCCTTTATTTCCTGTATTTGTCACCAACAAGATAACACATAACCTGTATCTTGAGAAGCCATGGACTCTATGGTATTATGGGGTCGGGAGGTGGGGTCTCCATAATCTAAGCCCTGTAGTGATGCACAGTAGCAGTTTCTTATATTACATGTTTCTCATATACAGAGGCGACAACTGAAGGTTTCTTATATTGATTCATAAAGCCACAAGATCAGAAAAACACATACAATTCAGAAAATTGGAGCAAAGAGCAGGAATACAATTTCCTTCTCCATCTCAGCATTGACCGATCTTAACTTAGATTTAGTGCAATGTAAAATATTAATTCTTTAAAACCTCTAGCCTTAATAAAAGGTAAATAAATAATTCATAGACATTGATTGACTTTGAATAATTCAATTATTGAATTATCTTGAATAAAGATATGCATATTATATATTATATGATATTGGTGTAAGAGATATATACTTGATCTGATGGACACCATCGCTGCTTAGGACCGGATTGCTAGGATTTATTTAGAGTATTTTCTAAATAGCTTCAAAGGAACAGACTGATATTAGACCATTTTTCACTCTTTGCCAGTCTGGGACATAGTTTCACATGCATATCAACACAGGTACAGTAAATCTCCACTAGGCTCAAGGTCAGGGCATATTGCCCCAAAATGGTAGCTTCCCACGGTGAGAGGCACTTTGTCATCTTCCTGGTGTCCCCGCTGCTTTCTGTCAGTGAGAAGTAACATGTTTGGAACATGAGACCCTGTTTATGTCTCCACAGATGGAATTTCTTAGCTAGAAACAGTGCAGCATCCTGGAGTAAAACCCTGTGGTTATCTAGTATCCCACAGACCTATGCCCATTGGCTACATGAAGTCTTGAAGGTTTTCCAAAGTCCGTGACTGGGATCATCATTTATATGCATGGAGTCTGTAGGTTGGAACAGAACTGAATGAACAATATCTGAGTCATTAAATGAGACATTGCCAAGGCGGCATTTGGCAGTATCACTTCCATGTTATATTGCTTTCTGCTTTAGACATCTAGGCAGTACAATACATTGAAAGGATTTTCTGCTTGGGTAACCTGTTTTCTGGAGGATGTTGTATGGCAACTATTCTGATGATGACTTTCAATGTAATACAACAAAAACCTAGGTCAGCTATAATGGGAGCCAATCATGCAGTATTATTCTGTCCTGGCTCATACAAGTGAATTGTGAGCAAGTGACACTGTATGATACCTATGTTCTCCAATAGGACGTGTCTACCAGGGCTGTCTTCATGAGAAAACATCTGTTGATCAAAACCATCGGAGCTTGTCATGGTTTTCATGAATAACTATTTTACATCTCTGTTTTTGGTTAGAGTAGCAAATATAACTGGTGCTCATGTTGTGGTTAATGTGCAGTAAAGAGGATCCAGTGATGGTGCAGGCACAGTTGGCTGGTATAGGCCTCACAGCTAGAGACAGTCAACAGGTTATTAATGGAGCAGTAAAGAGTAGCCTGGTGATGGTGCAGGCACAGTTGGCTGGCATATGTCTCACAGCTAGAGACAGTCAACAGGTTATTAATGGAGCAATAAAGAGTAGCCTGGTGATGGTGCAGGCACAGTTGGCTGGCATATGTCTCACAGCTAGAGACAGTCAACAGGTTATTAATGGAGCAGTAAAGAGTAGCCCGGTGTTGGTGCAGGCACAGTTGGCTGATATAGGTCTCACAGCTAGTGACGTTCAACAGGTTATTTATGGAGCAGTTAAGAGGGGCCGGTGATGGTACAGGCACAGCTGGCTGGTATATGTCTCATGACTAGTGACGGTCAACAGGTTATTCATTGAGCAGTAAAGAGTAGCCTGGTGATGGTGTAGGCACAGCTGGCTGATATAGGTCTCACAGCTAGTGACTATCTAGTGGTGAGTGATTGCACAGTGAAGAGGGGCCATTGATGGTTTAGGGACAGCTGGCTGGTGTAGGTCTCACAGCTAGTGACAATCTAGTTGTGATTCATTGCACAGTAAAGAAGGGCCGGTGATGGTGCAGGCACAGCTTGCTAGGGCCCTTTATGATTAAGGTCTGCAAGAGCCAAAAGAGGTACATAATCAGCAGCTCTTGGCTCCCTTGCCATAGAATCTTATTGCAACCAAATAAAATGGAGCCACATGTTCTTAAAATCAACTTTTGACATTGTGGTCTGGTGTGCTAACATTTACAACTCTCTTCTGACTGAGGCTGTAGTGTTTCTGACCAAAATCCAAATGTAGCCCTCTCTGGTTCAATGGGACACATTTTCTTACTGGTCCGGAGGAGTTCACAGGAAGTGCATTGTCCGACGAGAATTCAGTCTACCGCGACTCACTAGGATTGTGCGCCGATATCCTTTATGTGTCGCTTCCCTGCTAAAGTCCGACAGAGTTCACCTTCTTCTTCCTGGTGCATGTAAGTGCTTGATCTTGCGACACAATTTGAAAGTTATATCCTGCGCTCAGTCCGAATTCGTTTGATTGTCCTACGGCCCAACACCTCGATTTCTGTCCCATGAAAACCAAAGCCACTGCGCCAAAATCCAATTGCGTGTGACACAATCCCCTGTCAAATATCTGTCACAGCTGTGCAAAACCCCAAAAACGTCGGGAAGTCCGACAAAAGTGCGTCCGCGGACCCTTAGTAAATGAGTGCCAATGACTTGATTTGCAAGCTCTGTGCAGCGCTGCATAATTTGTGTGCACTATATAAATAAAGGAATTATCATAATTATCATTATTAATGAAGCTGTGGCCCTTGCAGATTTGAAGCCTCTTAGCTCTGGAGCTCACCTACTGAGGGTGATCATTGCACATGAACAAAGTCCCTTAGTGTTAAGTAGTGGAGATAAGCTAAGAATTCTGAACAAATTCCAGTTTATTTGATCTGACTGTGAGCTTCTTTACCCAGTGGTGCAGGGTTACCTGTTTGTAGCTGTTGCCACTCAGTTTTACTCCTATGGAGCCATACTGGATTGTTCTTTCCCGCTGTAACTAAAGGAACGGCCGTGTTGGCCCATGAATCAGGGACTAGGCCTTGTCCGATTTCACAGAACCAACCAAAGTGTGCCGAGGACTGGACTTTTTCTATCATAGAGATATATGATACAAGGAATCGTAGTTACAGTTTGGCACTGCTGTTTTGCAGGGAACCAGGGACTCAAATATCACTGAAAATATCATCATGATGCTCGGAGTCTTGTACTCTGTACTATATGGTTCATGATTCACATTCCAACCACAGCTGTGTGATACATCCCTCATGGCCGTAGTTATAACAAGGCACATGAGGCACATTTCTAGGGTGTCCAGAAGTAGTAATATAAATGATCGCCTGACTATCCGACTGCAGTCGGGAAGGGATGGAGCAGGAGGGGCTGTCTGTCAGCTCCATCTCTACTAGCCCAGCCTGAAGCACTATGTCCGACGCAACAAAAAATGTGCACCTTCTTAGTGCAAAGTCATATAAAAAAAATTGGCGCAAACTCTTTAATAAATCTATACCGTGTTTTCTCTTGTCTAAGTTGTTTTAAGATAAAGTTAGGTTCCGTCCCATATCCATTTGTCCAGGTGTGGAAAGTTCTTCTATACATAATAAATCATTAGCAAACAATATTCTGTTCTTTTGACATAAATTCTTAATTTTTACTTTGTATAATTAACCCATTATATTTCAGATAGAAAGTATGACATGTTATACACCGCTAGCTTTCATCCACAGGACTGTGATAAGCCGCGCATTACTGTGAATAATCCACACTCTGAATGTACTGTAGTTTTTGCCTCTCGGTGCTTCGTGTTCTGCATTTCTACACAGATGGTTTATTGGAAAATAAGGTAATCCAGCGAAGCAATTACCGCCGCTCTGTAATCAGGAAATTCAGCTGTTTTGTCTTCTGCTGGTTGGTATGCAGTTCAAGAAGCCGCGGACACTTTTCTCAGATTGAAGAAAATGTCAATAATGCCTCCGGCTGAACATCTGACCAGGAAACCACAGGCTGTGACAGTCCTGGTGGATGGAGGGCCTCTATGGAGATGCAACATCACGCCGAGATAATGTCCTGTGTAGTCACTTTGAAGTGATTTGCCGTTCTCGAGACCCTAGGACAGAATGAGTTCACATTAAACAAACCTAATTTAATTTACAGATATGTCTCCTTCCTGTATACGGTTTCTCCTCTGCTTCTCCTCTTTATTGTCTATTATTTTTCATCTTTTGGATTTCAGTCTGTCTTGTGTTCCCATACAGTTATGTGAACCATCTGACACTGGTTATTCTTATCTGTAAATACAAGTCGTGTTACCTGACAATCCCATCTGGAATATACTATACTGTATAATATTTTTTGATGAATAGGTGAAACTAGAATGTAAAGGCTCTTGAAAACAGTCAAAAATCTACAATAAAGGGAGTCAGCATAAAACTGCAGCCGATGTTAGGCATTGCCCCCGGAGATCTGTTTAACCATACATTATTGTGTGTTGAAAAAAGTCTATATTATATTCCAGGATTGTAACTTCTACAACATCACTGGGGGATTGTCCTCACACTGTTGTGCTCTTATCTCTCTGCATGGAAGTGCTCCCCCCCTCTATTGTTAACAAAACCTGTTGCTGTAGGCTTTTAGTTAAACATTGTGGGGCACATTTACTAAGGGCTCCGTGGCCGCACTTTCGTCGGGTTTCCCGACTTTTTCAGTTTTGCGCCAAATTCCGCACGTGATTGGATTTCAGCGCAAACACGCCGACTTTCAGGCGACAGAAATCGGGGTGCGTGGCCATCGGAAAACCCGACGGATTCGGAAAAATTGCGGAATTTGAAAACCGAATTGTGTCGCAAAATCAATCACTCACATGCACCAGGAATAGGTTGGTGAACTCCAGCGGACCTTGGCGGACCTCGGCGGAGCAGCGACACCTGGTAGACATCGGGCGCACGACCTTAGTGAATCGCCGGAAGACCCAAATCCTCATCTGAGAACGCGCCGCTGGATCGCGACAGTACCTGGTAAGTAAATCTGCCCCTGTATCTGTTGAAAGCAGAGGGGCTGTGGAAAAGAACTAAGAGCACAGCAGTGTGAGGACACTCTTAATGCCTTATATAAATGGATTTTCTAGTCTGCTAACTACATATACAAAGGGATGATTAAATACCTGTCCAGGACTGCTATCTAAACTTGCTTACTTTTAACTGTGTGCAACTAGCAATTATTCTTTATTGTTGGTTTTTACTTTGTTGGATAATGGGGTGCACACAATTTACAGTGTTTCTCAATCTGCCCCATACTATTTTTGCTACTAGAATTACCTCTGCAGTTATTGGCACAGAAGATCTGATGACAAATTTTGATGAGTTTAGTTTGTGATGTTTCGTGTGAAGGTGCTATTTAAGATGTATTGAAATGAAATGGTAATGGAAAGGTCATTGCATTCACAGAAGTGTGTTAGTATTTCTAATGCTCCAAAGTCTGTATTTTCATTACATTCATTTGCCGCCTTCGATCATAGATGATACAAGTGTTTACTCACCTTTACATCTAGGTGCAGCATAGTGGCTTAGTGGTTAGCATTACAGCCTTGCAGCACTGGGGACCTGGGTTCAGGACCCAGGATTAACATCTGCAAAGAGTTTGTATGTTCTCTTAGTGTTTGTGTGGGTTTCCTCTGGGTCCTCCGGTTTCCTCCCACACTCCAAAACATACTGGTAGGTTGATTAGATTGTGAGCCCCATTAGGGACAGGGAGCGATTTGACAGACTCTGTGCACCGCTGCATAATCTGTGTGCGCTATAAAAATAAAGAATTATTTACTATCTAATCCTCGGCCGTGATCATGGACATTGATAGTGTAAGGTAAATGTTTCTTTATAATAAGATCATGTATGTCCTATCCCTGTTATGGTGGTTATAATTAAGTAATAGTATGGTAATATTGTTCAATAGGTAGTGATAGTGGTCATAATGTGGTGCCATTGTTTAGGCTTTATTGTATTAGTATGGTGGTAACATATAAGGTACAGCGGTATTATTTAATACTTTATATGCACATGTTAAGGTTTGGCCACTTTAAGAAAAAATCTCTGCAATTAGACATGTCTCTGCATGTATATGTTCCTGTGTCTTTGCCCCTTTTGATAGCTTCAGCCTTTCCCTGTTGTCACCTGCTACAGCTTCTCCTATTCATCAGAGCTCTCACATGTAAACAAAGAAGCATGGAGAGTCTGCACACAGCACAAAAGTAAGTATCAGGTGCTAAATCACTTCAAGAGCATTAACAGATTGTTATTAAGGCAGTAAAGGCACATGTGCAACTTATGTAAAAGAGTTGCCAACCCTTTTAAGTATATGGTAGGATTATTCAGCTTCTGTGATATGATGTGCTGTGTGGTCTAGTTCACTGCTGTGGCATATAACTGTCCTCACCGACGACCACTGTAAAAACAACCCATCATTGTAGCAGTAGACTGTGACTTGATCTGCTGCATATGGTGAAACTTTAGGCTCACTTTATACATAACTAATACACAATGACATACAGTCATGTGTTGATTCCCATTCTAAAAACATATATACTGCTCAGTTTAAAACTTCTTTTCAGAATCCTAACAATAATGTGAAGTCAAAAAGATTGTAATTAGAGATGAGCGAGCACTAAAATGCTCGGGTACTCGTTATTCGAGACAAACTTTTCCCGATGCTCGAGTGCTCGTCTCGAATAACGAGCCCCATTGAATCTTCTTCCCCTGTCTCTTGTGACAAGCGCAAAGCTTCCGACTTTATGCTGACCAGAGAGTTTTTCAACAGGCCAAGCAGCGGGATGGTGAGGCTGATGATGGTGGCATCGCCACTGACCATCTGTGTTGACTCCTCAAAGTTACTCAGCACCTGACAGATATCAGAAATCCACGTCCAACATGTGCCATGCCTGGCCCATGTGTTAAATCTGATAGTTCAGATTTAACACATGGGCCAGGCATGGCACATGTGTCAGTCTGCCGAGTTGCAGAGCCGCCACCAGGTTACGGCCGTTGTCACACACAACCAAGTGCATTGGTCAGAAGGCTTATGTTTTTGGGAAGGACTATCTCCCGATACACTTTAGTAAATAATAAACTCAACACCCCAAAAATAAATATTAAATAAATTTAGAGGCGGCAGGCTCGGCCACCATCCTCCATTTGTATTAGCTCCTGTATAGCCATGACCACCCAGGTCTCAGAGAAGTCTATAGAGAACTGTAGTAGAAACATCTCCCTCCCCATTGTGTATGAGTCTGTATAGCCTGACCACCAGTCTCAGAGAAGTCTATAGAGAAACGGTGTAGAAACATCTCCCCTCCCCATTGTGTATAGTCCTGTATAGCCTGACCACCAGGTCTCAGAGAAGTCTATAGAGAACTGTGTAGAAACATCTCCCTCCCCCATGTGTGATAGTCCTGTATAGCCTGACCACCAGGTCTCAGAGAAGTCTATAGAGAACGTGTAGAAACATCTCCCTCCCCCCCATAGTGTACAGTCCTGTATAGCTGACCACCAGGTCTCAGAGAAGTCTATAGAGAACTGTGTAGAAACATCTCCCCTCCCCCATTGTGTATAGTCCTGTATAGCCTGACCACAGGTCTCAGAGAAGTCTATAGAGAAAACTGTGTAGAAACATCTCCCTCCCCCATTGTGTATAGTCCTGTATAGCCTGACCACCAGGTCTCAGAGAAGTCTATAGAGAACTGTGTAGAAACATCTCCCCTCCCATTGTGTATAGTCCTGTATAGCCTGACCACCAGGTCTCAGAGAAGTCTATAGAGATGTGTAAAAACATCTCCCTCCCCCATTGGTTGTCCTTGTAGCATCTGACCACCAGGTCTCAGAGAAGTTATAGAGAAACTGTGTAGAAAACATCTCCCCTCCCCCATTGTGTATAGTCCTGTTACCTGACCACCAGGTCTCAGAGAAGTCTTAGAGAACTGTGTGTAGAAACATCTCCTCTCCCCCATTGGTGTATAGTCTCTATAGCCTGACCACCAGGTCTCAGAGAAGTTATAGAGAAATGTGTAGAAACATCTCCCCCCCCCATTGTGTATAGTCCTGTATAGCCTGACCACCAGGTCTCAGAGAAGTCTATAGAGAACTGTGTAGAAACATCTCCCTCCCCCATGTGTATAGTCTGTATAGCCTGACCACCAGGTCTCAGAGAAGTCTATAGAGAATGGTAGAAAACATCCTCCTCTCCCCATTGTGTATAGTCCTCTATAGCCTGACCACCAGGTCTCAGAGAAAGTCTATAGAGAACTGTGTAGAAACTCTCCCTCCCCCATTGTGAGAGTCCTGTATACCTGACCACCAGGTCTCAAGAAGTCTATAGAGAACTGTGTATAGAAAACATCTCCCTCCCCCCCATAGTGTATATCCTGTATAGCCTGACCACCAGGTCTCAGAGAAGTCTATAGAGAAAGTGTAGAAACATCTTCCCTCCCCATTGTGTATAGTCCGGCATTCCTGACCACCAGGTCTCAGAGAAGTCTATAGAAAACGTGTGTAGAAAACATCTCCACCTCCCCATGTGTAAGTCCTGTGATAGCCTGACCACCAGTCTCAGAGAAGTCTATAGAGAAACTGTGTAGAAACATCTCCCCTCCCCCATTGTGTAAGTCCGGCATTCCTGACCACCAGGTCTCAGAGAAGTCTATAGAGAAATGTGTAGAAACATCTCCCTCCCCCATGGTGTAATGCCGGCATCCCTGACCACCAGTCTCAGAGAGTCTGTTGAGAACTGTGTAAGAAACATCTCACCAGTTTCATGCGTCCTCCCCCAACCACTGCTATCGACGTGTAAGGGTACCACATCATGCTGGGTGGAGTGCAGAGTCTCCTGGCTTGTGATTGGCTCTGTTTCTGGCCGCCAAAAAGCAAAACGGCGGGAGCTGCCATTTTCTCGAGCGGGCAAAGTATTCGTCCGAGCAACGAGCAGTTTCGAGTACACTAATGCTCGAACGAGCATCAAGCTCGGACGAGAATGTTCGCTCATCTCTAGTCATGTAATATAATATGTAAAAGAAAACAAATAAAAATAATTAAATAAAAAAAAAAAAGAAACATCTCCCCTCCTCCATTGTGTATAGCCCTGTATAGCCTGACCACCAGGTCTAAGAGAAGTCTATAGAGAACTGTGTAGAAACATCTCCCCTCCCCCCCATTGTGTATAGTCCTGTATAGCCTGACCACCAGGTCTCAGAGAAGTCTCTAGATAACTGTGTAGAAACATCTCCCCTCCCCCATTGTGTATAGTCCTGTATACCCTGACCACCAGGTCTCAGAGAAGTCTATAGAGAACTGTGTAGAAACATCTCCCCTCCACCCATTGTTTATAGTCCTGTATAGCCTGACCACCAGGTCTCAGAGAAGTCTATAGAGAACTGTGTAGAAACATCTCCCCTCCTCCATTGTGTATAGTCCTGTAGTGCCTTTTATCGCCTAGGCTCAGCAGTTTGAGCACCGCCTGCTGTCACTTAGCGATGGCACTGCTGCTGTGCCTAGAGCTACCTACTGATGGCGCCATGCCCACGGATGGTAATTCGGAGGAGGTGGAGAAGGGGTGGGAGGAGGAGGAGGCATAGTAGGCCTTTGAGACCTGGACCGAGGTAGGCCCCGCAATCCTCGGCGTCGGCAGTATATGACCAGCCCCAGGGTCAGACTCGGTCCCAGCCTCCACCAAGTTAACCCAATGTGCCGTCAGCGATATATAGTGGCCCTGCCCGGCAGCACTCGTCCACGTGTCCGTGGTCAGGTGGACCTTGTCAGAAACGGCGTTGGTCAGGGCACGGATGATGTTCTCTGACACGTGCTGGTGCAGGGCTGGGACGGCACATCGGGAAAAGTAGTGGCGGCTGGGGATACCACGTCATGCTGGGTGGAGTGCAGAGTCTCCTGGCTTGTGATTGGCTCTGTTTCTGGCCGCCAAAAATCACAACGGCGGGAGATGCCATTTTCTCAAGCGGGCGAAGTATTCGTCCGAGCAACGAGCAGTTTCGAGTACGCTAATGCTCGAACGAGCATCAAGCTCGGACGAGTATGTTCGCTCATCTCTACACTTAATGCCATATCTTAACCATGAAAGCCTTAGGTTTCTGCAAATAAAGGCCTTAAATGATTCAAAGACCAAGTATTATCTAGATGCATGGTTAATAAAATTATAATATTATTGACATCATTAGTGATATTATGAATGACATCAGAATGAGAATATAATGCATTACTGCCAATACTTGACATTACATGCTGTGTAAGTGCCACCTGCATTGTTCTGAATAAAAAGAGCAGGCCATTGGAATGCTTGCAGGTAAGTCACTTTATTGTTTTATGATAAGCCTCTGTATGTAGAGTAAATATGTTCAGAAGAATGGCACCCAATATACTGTATATAAAAAATAATTGGATGGTGATGTAGAGTGAAACAACTTTCAGTAGACCACTCAATTCTGCACAGTTAAATGGTAATGGTTTTAAAGGAGTAATCCAACCAAAGGAAACAGAACACAGAATCCAAAATCATGTATTCTTGTATTTCATGCATTTTATGCTTTGTTTTACATCAGTGTATTACAAAGAAGTCAACCCAAACTAGTACTAAAGAAGCAATCATGATACAATACAGAGGTCAGCCAAGCTCATAAACATTATCATAGATAATCTCTATTAGCCAATACAATGATATATTGTAACGCTTGCAATGGATTCCAACCCTGGTCGCACACCCCGTCACATCTGTCTACGTTTCAATAAACCCCTGCTGCATGCTTTCTCCTTCGTCAGGTGTCCTTGATCCTTAGGGAATGGGGCCATCTCTCTCCCCTTCTTAAAGGAACAGGGCATGTAACAGCCCTTGACTATCTATGTGTGACCCCTTGGTTCTTGTACTTTGATCCTGTGTGACCCTCTGCCTCTTTCCTGACTCTGCTTGCATGCCGCTTATCTCAACTTCGGACTGACCTTGACCATTAGCTTATCTGGCCCCTTGGTACCAGGTGCCAGTGTCTCTGTTCCCGCCAGCTGCTATACTCTCTGGAACCACCACAAGAGGAAGTGGCCTTGTTACCTCTCTACAGCAAAGTCCTGTATAAGGGGGAAAGGGTGAATACCGCAGAGGCCCAGTGATAATGCCCTTATTGTGTGGTCCAAATTCAAACCAGAAGGAAAGAACAGTGGGTTCACAACCCACTGCTCATTACAGTTTGCTCAGATCTTGGACCCTGCTGGACAAACCAAGACCCCTGTGCAAGCTTTGCAAGAGGACATCAAGATCAGCTACAGCTTCTGTCAGTCCTGAAGTTCAACTTTCATTTCCACCTCATTATGATGGAAGTGCCAAAGCACTTCATTGTCTCTTTGCTCTCTGGAGAAACTTTATCTTGAGCTCATTGGCAACATTTCTGGCTACATTCAGGACAGTTTGATCTGCAGCACAGCAATGCTTCAGCTACACCAGGACAGGCTGACCTCTGGACAATATGCCATTCAATTCCTAATTGTAATGCATCAGTCAATATACTAACCTGGATAGAGATGAATGAATCTACTTATTGGTTCGTGGATTCGGTATAAATCTGGCATTTTTCAGGCATAGATTCAAATCCGAAACTTTTCTGATTCGCTTATGTTGAATATTTTAAAATGGCGATTTACTAGTATTAACATTAATGGGAGGAGGGTTTGGTGAGGGTAAATTAAAAATAATCACAAAAAAATAAAATTAGAGCTATAGGTGGTTATATACCAATTTCCTGAACAATCGTAGCCACATCAGTTCAGACCAATTCAATTCAAACCTGAATGGAGTCTCTTGAAAAATTTGACAAGCTTCCACAAATCAAATCATGACCTGATTTATGCCGAAGATATAGTTTTGGCATGTGGCAAGGCCAGTGAGGTCAATTGAGACACTAGTTGGCCATATGGTGATTGACTCATCCACAGCAGCCAGAGTCAATGGGGGTCATTTACTAAGGGCCCGATTCGCGGTTTCCCGACGTGTTACCCGAATATTTCCGTTTTGCGCCAATTTTCCCTGTATTGCCCCAGGATTTTGGCGCACGCGATCGGATTGTGGCGCATCGGCGCTGGCACGCACGCGACGGAAATCGGGGGCGTGGCCGAACGGTAACCCGACGGATTCGGAAAAACCGCCGCATTTTTTTAAAAAAATTGGTCACACGGGCCATACTCACTTCGGCGCAGCAGCGCCACCTGGTGGACATCGGGCGCAGGACCTTCGTGAATCGCCAGAAGACCCGAACGCTCGTCAAAGAAGCCGCCGCTGGAACGCGAATGGACCGGGTAAGTAAATGTGCCCCAATATCTTACTATTGCATATTCATAGGTTTAGAACTGGCCACTTGAGACTACCAAGAGTTTTGCAAACTGGCCCAGGAATGGAGGGGAAGACAATCAATTGTACGCATGTAAGACAAATTTATAACAACAGCGTTGCAGGCAAAGACATATCTGTGGGCAGAGCGCACAGACCCGAGAAAGAAGTGGAAACTGCGGGGACCGCTGGAGCAATGGGGGTAAGTAATGAGATTAATTTTTATTTTATTTTTTTATATTACGAGGAGCTCTCTGGGAACAATAGTGAGGGGAGGCTGGTGGACATATTATTAAGGGGAGGTTGTCGGACATTTAATTTTGGAGGGGAGGCTTCTGAACATTTCATTATTAAGGGACGACTGCTGCTGGAAATTTCTTTGTGAGTGTAGGCTGCTGGACATTATATCTGTGAGGGGAGGCTGCTGAACATTTAATTGTCAAGGGGAGTCTGCTGAACATTTCATTTTTGAGGGGAGGCTGCTGCTTGAAATTTCATTAGTGAGGGGGCGGCTGCTGCTGGACATTTCTTTAGTGAGGGGAGGCTGCTGCTGGACATTTCATTAGTGAAGGGTGGCTTCTGTTGGACATTTCATTAGTGAGGGGGAGGATGCTGCTGGACATGTTATTAGTGAAGGGAGGCTACTGCTGGACATGTTATTGGTGAGGGGAGGCTGGTCATGTTATTAGTGAGGGGTGGCCCGCTGCTGGTCATGTTATTAGTGAGGGTAGGCTACTGCTGGACATTTCATTAGTGAGGGGGAGGCTGATGCTGGTCATTTCATGAATAATGGAAGCCTCTATGTTTACTTCCAGTGGACAAAAATCTGACGATGGCCACACAGGTGGGCTGTTCGTTATAACCCACAGCTCTTATTACTCAGTCTGCGCTATATAAATAAAGGAATTATTATTACTTTCTATGATTCTAACAAGCCGTGCACATGTGTGACCATGGTCAGATTTCTATCCACTGGAAGTTAACATAGAAGCTTCCTATGAAATGACAGCAAGTAGAGATCTAGAAAACTGTGAGAAATTGATACAGAATGTATATTGGAAAAATGGATAATTTTTCATCATGTAAACAATTACATTAATGAGAAAACCCCCTTAAGGGGGCTGCTGCTAAATGTTGTATGAATGGGGGGAGGATGGTACAGTATATAATTATGGTGCTGTGTGTATATGTCTGTGCAGCATATATCTGTATTATTATGGGAATTGTGTCGGATGGGAGGTGATAGTGTGAGTTTAGTTATATGGTGCCCTGATTGAACGTTGGCAATGGGTATTATTATGCCACTGGAGACTAACCCTTTAATATGACAAAAAAAAATTACTAACTGTTGGCAAGTAAGTAATAGTGACACAGGCAGACAAAAGGGGGCAATATAAATCACAATGAGGGCAGCAAGGGTTACTTGCCTAACAGCTGGATCGTATTCATAGTTAATATACTACTCAGTGCCAATGTATTACTAGCTGTTTCCAAAAATGAAGATGTGACTTATTGCACATTGATTCAGCAGCAGCCCCCGCTTTATCTACTTACTAAGGACATAACTGGGAATAAAATGGTTTTAATGACTTGAATGTCTTCTCAGGCAGAGAGGTCACTCCCAGACCCATCATGACCAAACCCCTAGTGACCTATTTACAATCTTCTTGTCTCATTCTGCAGTTTGCCAGCCTTGGGCCCTTCCAACTTCATTTGAGTCAGCATTGCAGCATGCCAACTATTGCCAAGTCTACTGCTAGATGCCAACTAGAGATACTGCAGCAAAGAGTTAGATAGCCAAAGAGTTAAACTGAAGTGCACATTGCTATTGATTCACTAGCAAAATAACACAGAACGGGCGACGAGGAGGAAAAATTGAACAAACTCCTTTTACTTTTAATGAGAACTGAACATGTAGTTTGTGGATCAATTCAATTTATTTGCAAGTGCTGAAGCTCCGTCTGGCATCGGGAGGCTTAGAGATACAATACACCAGTTGGTAATTTAGGGCTTTTTATAAACATTTATCTCACCGATTATTTGTATTTACAAATGATTTAGCAGGAAATTGGGAACAGCTTAGAACCGCTTGTTTAGAGCATAAAATAATTCTGGATGCAGGGCCGGATTAAGGTTGGTAGGGGCCCCTGGAGGCAAAATTTGTGGAGGTCCCCACTCAATGTAGCCTAGTCATGGTACGCATCTAACATCAATAAGTTAAGGCAGGGTCCTCTCTTAGGCAGTAATCCATTAGGCAGACCCTTAGTTATTCATTAGACAGGGTCCCCCTTTTAGTAATCGACTAGGCAGTGCTTTCCCCCTAGTTAATATTTAGCCCCTGTCAGCAAAAAAAAATACTCACCTCTGTGGTCTTCTCTGGCATCCTCCAATGTCTTCTTTGCACAGCTTGATGTGGATGACGGAGGAACACAATGCCATCACAGCGCTCCTGTGTCTTAAAAAGGCCGCACTGCAAAGGTATGTTGTATACCCCTCTGCCAAAGCCAGCTGCAAAATCACTTGCATGCGCGTCCTTTAGACGTCATTACATACAGAAGGCAGCTCAAGGGGGCGTGGCTTGGCCGCTGACTTACATGGCCGCATGAAGTGAGTGCTCCGGTCCAGTCTCCGCTATACAGCGACAAACGCCAGCTCCGACAGGACAAAATGCCCAGCAAAGCAACCGGCCCGACTCCTAGTACCAGCGGGAGGAAAAGAGGAGCAAGGGAATCGGCAGGTAAGCCGATAGCACAGTATTTTAACGAAGCCGCATGCCGCGTCCAAGATGGCGCCGACCCGCATGGAGCGGCCGCGCCGCGCAAAAAAACTGAAGCGGTCCCCGCTTCCAAACAGACACCCCCAACCAGGAATGGGGCAAAGTTACCCCCAATCTCTTATAAACCCCCAGGAAGAAGGGGAAATGACTCACCAGCATCTCGCTCGCCCCTGCTCCTCTCTCCGGCATACACAGAGGATGAAATTAGCATGCCACCCCTAGCTCTGCAAACGAGCAGCAACACTGACTCCTCATGCTCACCCTCACAGCAGCACTCATCTGATGACACTCGTTCTGCATCCAGCAGCCCTGCTAAGCAGAGAGCAAAACACCACAATTCACCCCAGGGTAACATGCCTGCTACCTCAGCTCCGGAAGGGCAAGAAATAAGTAACCAAGAATTTGATGGTTTTGCTGCATTCCAGGCCACAGAAAAACTGGTCTCTGAACATACTCTTAAAAATATGCTAGAAATACTACGTAATTCCTTACAAAAGGATATTATATCAATAGTGAAACCAATGCAAGTATCCATTCAAGAACTAGGAGATAGGGTATCACAATCAGAAGACAAACTAACGTCATTTGTACAGGCGCATAATGAGTTAGTGGACTCGCATAATTCACTAGAAGACTCAATCTCAGCAATCCAAGCGAAAATTATTGATTCAGAGGACAGAGACAGACGCAATAATATTAAATTCCGTGGTATTCTCGAGACTGTCCCTAACACCTACCTGAAAACCTACATCCAACAACTGACAAAAACCCTTCTCCCTAATCTGGCAGAATATGAGCTCTGCATCGATAGAGCACACAGAGTGCCCAAACCGAGCAACCTCCCAGACACAGTCCCAAGAGACGTCCTGGCTAGATATACATTTTATCATGTCAAGGAACAACTTTTGTCAGAGTCAAGAAAACTTCAAGCTCTCCCAGCCCCATATGACTCTATTAAACTCTTTATGGACTTATCTGCAGCAACATTGCAGGCCAGAAAAAAGATGTATCCGATTACGTCACTGCTCAGAGAAAAAGAAATTCCCTATAGATGGGGCTTCCCTACAAAAATTTTGGTGAAGAGAGACAACGCCATAGTGGCCATCAAGTCAGTAGAAGAGGGCCTGGAACTGATGGACAAATGGGGCCTATCTAGCGACGATTCCAGGCATAACCCAAAACCACAGCGCCAAAACCGCCTTGATCCGGAATGGAAAACC
Source organism: Engystomops pustulosus (assembly GCA_019512145.1). NCBI lineage: Eukaryota > Metazoa > Chordata > Amphibia > Anura > Leptodactylidae > Engystomops > Engystomops pustulosus. The sequence goes on from CM033644.1 coordinate 30,586,396, forward strand.
AAGTGAACATCAACTACTTTCTATCAAGCCTGAAGGAACTTTCCTAAACAAGGAGACCACCGGCCTCTGAACATGCTTCCACTGGACTTACTTCCCCACATGAAGTACTCGTTCTCACCGGTACCTAAAATTATGTTAAGGAACACGTTATTTGTTCTTATGTTTATGTTGTTTAAGTTGACTGATTGCTTAGGCCTACTGAGCTATAGCCTAATCCATATATGTACCTGTATACACCCTAGGGCAATCAATTTAGCTGTCAACACAGATCTAACTAGACTAAACCTAACTCATGCTTATATCTGGGTATTCATAACTGTCACTGATATAGCTGTTGATGATACATCTACTATTGTATATAGCATTCACTCAATAAAATTCCGATGGGATTGACAGTATTGTCACTCAATGTCAAAGGACTGAACAGCCCATTCAAAAGGTCGCTCCTCTGGAAAGAGGCCCGAGAGGAAAAATGCGACATTCTGTGCATCCAAGAAACGCACGTAAGCTCGCAGAACCCACCAAAAATAACTAATACACAATTCCCACATATTTTTTTGTCCACATTCTCTCAAAAAAAAAGAGGGGTTCTTACAGCGCTCAAAGCATCCCTAGCTGTAAACGTTTCGTTCCTGGAAATTGATCCTGAGAGCCGTTATATAATATTAGTATGTGACATCAACAGCGTAACATATACCATTGTCAATTTATATGCCCCCAACAGTGGCCAAATCTCATTTATAAGAAAATTACTAAAAAAGGTGAACAAAGTTAAGAAAGGTTATCTTATGTTATGTGGGGACTTTAACACAACCTTACATCCCTATGAAGATACCACATCCACCAGAAATTATAGGTCCCCCACTTTTAGCAACCTCCTCTGGGAAAATGATTTACATGACATATGGAGAATACAACACACCTCGGAAAAAGATTTCACATATTTCTCACCCAGACATAAAACGTACTCTCGAATTGACATGTTTATAATTAATAAGAACCTGATAGACCAAGTGCAATCCTCATCTATTGGATTGATCAAATGGTCGGATCATGCCCCCGTGAAAATTATAATCTCAGAACAGTTCTCGGGACAAAACGACTACATCTGGAAAGCAGATATGTCAATTATTGCCCACCCCCTTAACTATGCCAAAATAGAACTAGCACTTAGGGAGTTCCTAACATTTAACGATAACGGTGAAGCAGACATTTTCTCTATATGGCTCATGCATAAAGGGTACATACAAGATGATCTCAAAAAATTGGCAAATAAAATAAAAAAAAATAGGCAAAAAGAAATTAATAAAACACTAGAGAAAATCCAACTACTAGAAAATATCAATAAAAAAACAATATCACAGAAATCATTAGAAGCATTAAACAAGGAAAGAGACCACTTGCGCAATCTCTTGCTTCATAACCATGCTCGCATGCTTAATAGACTTAAAATTAAATACTATTCCCAGGACCAAAAAGCAGGTTCTCTCCTCGCTAACAAACTTAAAAAAAGAAGACTAAAAGCCAACATCCCACACATAAAACATCCCCTTACAGGAGATAAAATAATGAACCCAAGAGAGATAGCAAACTCATTCATGGGTTTCTATGAAAAGTTATATAACTTAAATCAGGACAACCAAACATCCATACCCACAATTGACAATATTCAAAAATACTTAGACTCTATCACTCTACCAAAACTTTCCCTTGAGCAACTATCCAAACTTAACTCTCCCATTCTAATAGAGGAAGTACTGAAAACCATAAAACTTTCACCCTCTAACAAGTCCCCAGGTCCAGACGGCCTCCCAGGGGCATACTACAAAAAATTCTCAACCATAATTGCACCTTACCTAAAGAGAGTTTTTGACGCGGCCTCCATCAGAGGAGAATTCCCCGAATCTATGCTATCCTCAATCATAGTGACGCTCCCGAAACCAAACAAACCCACAGATAGCCCAGCAAATTTCCGTCCCATATCTTTGCTAAACGAAGACATCAAGATATATGCCCGAATTTTAGCAAACAGACTAAAAAATATTCTTCCCACAATTATAACATATGACCAAACAGGATTCACCCCTGGCAGACAAGCCTCAGACAACACTAGAAAGGTAATTGATCTCCTGCAAATATGTGAACTCAAATCAACTCCAGCGGCTTTCCTAACCATAGACGCCGAAAAAGCATTCGACAGGGTGAACTGGGACTACCTTTTTGCCACACTTAAAAAATTCGGACTTACAGGTCCTATACTGAATGCCATTAAAGCTTTATACTCTAATCCTTCGGCAAGAGTACTTGTTAATGGCAGACTGTCTCAAAAGTTCACCCTGTCGAATGGCACAAGACAGGGGTGCCCCCTATCACCCATTATCTTCGTTTTATCCATAGAACCCCTAGCGGAATCTATCCAAAGTAACCAATTGATTTCAGGCATTAAAGTTGGAAGGCAAGAATATAAAATCTCACTCTTTGCAGACGACATAATTTTATCATTAACAAATCCGATATCGTCTATCCCACACGCAATAAATACTTTACAAGAATTCGGGCAAATTTCATACTACAAAGTTAATAACTCTAAATCCCAAGCCCTCCTAGTTAATGTAAACTCAGAGACAACTAAGGAACTGAAACAGGATTTTGTACTAGACTGGCAACCAGAACATATAACATACCTTGGGATCGAACTAGCCTTCCCAACTAGGAACCTCTATAAATTCAACTATATCCCCCTACTACATAAAACGGACAAAGAACTATTGGAATATGCTAATCTACCTTTATCTTGGTGCGGGCGTATAGCGTCATATAAAATGATGACCCTACCAAAATATTTATATATCTTTAGAACAATCCCCATCCAAATCCCAGAGACCTTCTTTAGGCTAGCAAGAACACAATTAAGAAAATTTATCTGGCAGGGAAAGAGCCCAAGAATAGCGTTGCACACACTTTGTAAACCCAAATCAACTGGAGGACTAGGGGTTCCGGAATTAAAAGACTATTACAAAGCATCTATCTTAAGTCAACTCAGCTCCTGGTGGAATAAGGACCCAAACAATACTTGGTGTAACATAGAAAAGCATTATAATAACAATTCCCCCCTACAAACCAGACTTATAAACCCAATATGGAACATACACGGCCCAACTTCTAAACTGGATACCATGATAGCTACTGATCAAATCTGGCAGGAACTAATTTCCTCTAATACCCAAGACCTAACCCAAATACAACTCAACAATATACCCATTTCCATATTCGAACTTAATATTCAAAATATTAACCTTCATTTCTGGCGTTCAAATAATATTACAACTTTGGCAGATATATGGAACAATAAAAAACTAGATTCTTTCTCAAATTTAACAATCAAATACAATCTCCCTGCAGGAGAAATCTTTAACTATCTGAAAATTCGCAAATTTATGTTGAACCTTAATCCAGACACTCTACAAATAAACAAGCAAGTGCTTAATTTTTTACAGAATAAAGCAAACCATAAAAAAGGGATCTCTTTTTTCTATCTACTCCTAAACAATAAAACGGTAATGTCCAAACTGCCGTACATGTACGCTTGGGAGAAAGATTTAGGTTTGACTTTTAATAATAACCAATGGAAGAAAGCCTTGGCACTAGCCCATACCTCATTTCAGAGTGTCTCCCACCTTGAAGCAATAATTAAGACACATATGCGGTGGTATTTTACTCCCGCACGTCTCCACAATATATTTAGCTCCTCACCTCCAGGGTGTTGGAGACTATGTGGCCAAAAGGGTACTCTAACTCACATTTTGTGGTCATGTCCTAAAATCAAACCCTTATGGCTAGAAACATTTAACCTAATAAATAGTTTGGGTATCTACAACACTCCATTCTCTCCAGCTACAGCACTACTATTAATGAACATGGAAGTAATTCCACTAAAAGCCCGTAATATAGTAGCACACATTCTTATGTCCACAAAGTTGGCAATAACAAGATATTGGAAAGATATAAAGAGTCCATCTATTAAAGAGATTATAGCACAAATAAATACTACATGTTCCTATGAGAAGGCTATATCTTTACAAAATAACAACTACAAAACCTTCAATACCCAATGGGAAGTATGGATACACAGCACTTATTTCGAAGAGTAAATCTTGGGCGACTATTAGCTCTTGGCCTCACATATCAATATACGACCTGTAGACTAAATGTCAGTAATCAGTCTTGTTGTTTTCTGTTTATTCCCCTGTTTTTCTTTTCTTAGAGGTTATCTTTAACTCTACATAGGTCCTAGGGTATCATATATTTTCACAAGATAAAGACGGTATTTCATATTATAATATCATTACATTACTCTCCTGTAAATGACTAGAATTAAATATGCAAGTAGTTGTATTATAGGTAAATGCTATTATATACTACAATATGTCTGGTCATGTGTCCTATGAGGTGATGTATTTGGTGCCCAAAGGGCATTTATTGTATGTCAGTTACTTTTACTGTTTGGATAAAACTTTTCTCAAAACCCAATAAAAACTGTTTTTGAAAAAAAAAAATGGCTCTGTTTCTGGCCGCCAAAAAGCAAAACGGCGGGAGCTGCCATTTTCTCGAGCGGGCGAAGTATTCGTCCGAGCAACGAGCAGTTTCGAGTACGCTAATGCTCGAACGAGCATCAAGCTCGGACGAGCATGTTCGCTCATCTCTATTGTATACCCCTCTGCCAAAGCCAGCTGCAAAATCACTTGCATGCGCGTCCTTTAGACGTCATTACATACAGAAGGCAGCTCATCATTGAAGCTGTTGGGGCCTGGCGGTGGTGCTCCAAGAGCACCAATGATGATCTATCCCTGGCCCCTGCACATTGCTCCCAGAGACCCACGGGGCTCACCTGTCCCTGTAGGACTAAGTTGGTGGGGGTCCTGAGGTGCACACCCTTAACTGGGTGGTACATGCTGGCACCTGCAGCTTTATTTGTTTTCCTGGCACTACTTTATACCAAAACTGTGTAACTGCTATAGTATCCAGCCAAAATCCTATTACAGCTCTTACTCAGAGCAGATGGCAAAGCCTGTGAAGAGACTCACTACACAGATCTGAAAGTTCTTCATGTTGTAAAGGCCATCCGAAGCTATAACTTACAGATATTTTTCACTGTCCTGCTGTAACTAAAACCACTCCTAAATGTATGATAACAAAATGTATGGATTTCTATTGCAGCATTGTAGATGGATTTCCAGCACTGGTTGAGTGTTCTTATAATTCTGTGGGATCTCTGTATCACACTGCTCTACAGTCATTCTCCATTGCTATGAGTCAAAACTGTAGCAAGCGTCTAGTTAAAAGCTACAGTAGTCAAGCAGAGCATAGGGAAGAGGCTGTACTGTGTTTATTGAGATCTCACACACCAGTGCAACAAGTCGTTACGTCCACCCACCGGTGCCTGGCCACAGTGTGGGGGTAATGGGATTCCCTAAGACGTGAGAGTCTGGCTTGAAGAGGAGCCTAGCGCCAGAGTTATGCAATAGGTGGCTTGGTCTGGGAGAATAGGCCGTGTCCAAACCCGTCAGGGCCAGCAGGGAGATGAAAGAAGAGGGGGAGGCTGCAATAGAGTGAAGGAATACTGGTATGTGTATAATGATAGATCCCCAGACAAATGGTAAAGGGGTGTACCATGGCGTTAGCGGCAGAAAACAAAAACTCACAGTCTCTTTAATGGAACACAGTCCAAAGAAGCAGTAGGTAACAGATTGTAAACTTTCCTCTCTACAGACTCCCACAAGGTGGTGGATTGGTTGGATGTGGGTCCAGTGGTTATGGGCTGACTAGTAGGAGCCAAGAAAGGGCTCTGCTGCTTGGGCAGCAATACGGATGCAGTCTCTGTGGCATTGGTACACAGAGCTGCTGGTCTCTCATGGGAGAGCTATATTATTTATATAGCTCCATCAAATCCCACAGTGCTTTACAAATCAAAATGGCGCCATAAGATAACAGATAAAGAGGATTTCCAGTTTCAGTAGGTAAAACTCCTATGATTAGAGCAATAGAAATGGCCTCTCTCAATTAGCTATCTAGCAAGCCAAATGGAACTAATTTGTTAGTAATGACCCGTCCAGCTGGCCATTACACAAGCCTGGAAAATAAATTCTTTTTCACAGTACTGCTGCTACAACAAAACAAATGTCTGTTAAAATAGATCTTCAGGGACAATACATGACACTGTCTGCAGCTTTGTATTGTGAAAACTTCTGCTTACTTCTCTATCACATCTTCTTTATGATCTGTTGGAGGACTGTTAGTACTGCTGATCCCATAAGGCCTCTTGCCCTTTTGAGAACAGTAAAGGGATCTCCAGATCTGAACCGCTGATCATTGGAATGAACTGACACGCGACAGTTCGGGTCGGTAGATCTCTTTAGTTCACGTAGCGATGTACACTGACTGCACTGACTCGTGGGCAAGAGATCTTTTGTCATAGTCTTTTCCAGAAACAGATTGGGTATGTATGTGGTGCTAACTTTTTCTATACTTTAATAACATCAATTACAATAATGAGGAGAATTCATCTAGTATGTCCTCTTGTTTAACTGCAATAATATTTCTCATGTGTGATCCTCCGAGAATCTGGTTTTTGGCAATGACCTCCATGTGGTTAACATAAACCTCAACATCTCTAGAGTTAAAGCCATCGCCTTTCTTCACACTGCGGTTACTACTAAGCTCACAATCTCCGCCGAGCGGTTGCTGAAAGCCGCTTTAATTGAATGCAGACTTTAATAGCTCAATTAAGTTAACGGCCAACGTAACGTCTGCCAAGTGTACCGAGAGGAGCTCATCCCTGAAGGTTACAACCGTACAACAAATGTCCATTTGATTTGCATAATATGATGTGCTTTAATCATTCAGCAGAATGCGGATGGTTGGATTTCTGTCACGCTGTTGCAGTACTGCACAAGGAAATCTCAACCCAATCAATACTCGTGGTTGTGGTGTCTCACGACTGATCAGTGGTGCACGTAGAGGTTCCTCAGGGGTCAGTTCCTTTTCATTTGGTCCTATATCCAATAGGTCCTGACGTGCATAGATATTACCACAGAAATCTCTTGACACATAACCAGAACTGGATTTATCAATAGGCTCAAAATTTCAACAACCTTAGGCTAAGCTCCAAAATTAAAGGAGCACTCAGACGAAAAATAAATAGTAAATATAAGCAGAAGATGATCTTGTGGCATTTTTTGCATATTTCCGAAACATGTCTTGTAGAAACCCATTATAGATCCTCCAGAACTGATCCATCTTCAGTACGTGACCAAACAGGAAGGTGGGGTATAGTTGAGAGGATGTGCACAAATATAGATCATTTAATATTCCAAAGGACTTACAAAGCTCTTATTGTGCAGCATCTTTTTTAGCATAAATGACTCAGAATGTACAGTATGGGGCACATTTATTAAGACTAGTGCAGTGTGTACTAGGGCGCCAGATTAATCAAAAATGGTGCATGTTCTTAATGAATCTGCGGCTCCCTGCACTGCCCCAACAGAGTGCACCACTTTTTTTTTGTGCACCTTTAACATGGGCCGTACAACACACTTCTGTCGGGCTTTGCATGTTAAATATGAGCACTGGAACGCCCTCTATTTTTGGTGTTGCATGGTGCCTAGTGCAGCTGCGCCACAAAATGGTCGCGTGAGACACAATTGTGTCTCGGACACTTGTTACATATCTGTGCAAGCAGTTTGCACATAAAAGAAGATGCAATGTCCGACAGAAAACTGAAGCAGTTAATGTGAACCTTTATGTATAAGGCTACATTCACATGGCATTGTGCCCATTGCACCATAGCACAGCAGGCACACGTCGCCACCACAGCGATGAATGGCCCACAGGGCCGTATTCTGGGGAAAGATAGGGCCCTATGAACTGAAAGCACAAACCTCCTGTAGCATTTTACCCCTTGGTCACAAACTACAATGCACATGTGCTAGACAACAGACATATCTCTGTTTTTTCCTCCATAAGAATTTTAGGAAGGTACCTTGTAAAATGTTTTCTTTTTACTTTTTGTGTATGTATAATTTTATTTCCTCTTGTGTATGAACACAACGATAAATTACTCACTGGAGAACAAGCAATATCTTTTTGGACTACTTTACATTCAGAAAATATATACAAATATAATTTATTATAAGATTTTTCCTGTGTTATACAGTGGTCTTTTTTTAATTACTGGTTTTTAACCACTATTGTTTATTACTGTATCGGTATAAGTTAATCAAATTAAATATATTGTTCATACATTCTGAAACAATCTGAGACAGTTTCTATTTTAGTGCCCACATTCTCTGTACAAAATTGGTCAATCTCTATCCTTTATTGGTGAAAAGGTTTTGTTGTCAGCACATAGAACTGGAAAGGTTGGAAATTGATAAGTGCCACTACAACATCACCCAAAGATAGGACATGTCCTATCTTTTCCCCGGCTATGGAAGGGTACAGCGCATAGGATAGCACCGTGCGCCCATTGCCATCTATGGGGGACTATATAAGGCGTATATACGTCGGCCGTATATATACGTCCCCCATACGAATGAAAGTGAATGTAGCCTAAATACAAACAACTTGCAAAAAGTGTCTCAAAAACTGGACATCTGAAGACATTGTGGACCCCAAACATGTATATATTTACTTAGAAATTCTGAAACTTCAAGTAAACCCCCGCCCCACGCCCAATGGCACTCACTTGATCTATCAGGAGGCTCTTGATAGATATCTAACTAAATCACAGCTTGTATGCCGGTATTCAGACATACAAACCGTGACATATCCCCCATAATGTATACCACATGGATACTTTTATCTGTAACACATAACCTATTCATGATCACGATACAGGATATATTATGCATTAAGAGATCTCTGAGAAGTTTAGTCAGATTTTGCTCCTGCAGGGAATCCCTTTAAAACCAGCCTGTGAAGAGAAGCTGCATTTTATGATATAAGTCTTATACTTATAAGTGACCCTGGGTCATTGCTGATTATATTAATGGTATATTACACGTTCAGACCCTTCTATGGTGGTCCAACATGATCCAGCTGCTCAAAAGGGAAAAAGGTCGTAGTAACTTATGGATTTACGACAAATTCAGTGCCACCCTACATATACAGAAAGGTCACAGAAGTCTCTGTGTGTGTGATTTTTAGAAGCTTTATAAAACTTAGAGCAGACTGCTTGTGAGATCTTGACACTTTTTGTCTAATGATATGTCACATTTTTATTTTTTGTTTAAAAAAGCTGAAATTGGTGGGAAAAAATAAAATAAATCATACGATCCTCCCCAATTCCCCACTCTTCCCATTCTGATGCTTCCCAGCTCTATACTTCCTCTCTTCGACCCACAGGAAATGACCCCTCTTTTAGGGACGTGTATTTTTGTGGTCTAAAGGTAGTTTATATTTGTTGAGGGGGGTCTGGTCTTATTACAAAACATTTTCAGATTCTTTTTCTAATATGAAATGATCAGTCTTTTGTAAGTGATAATATCTGCAAGGTGATATTTGCACTAGTCTGATGTCTTTCTGGCAATATCTCATATTGAATGAATTCATACATTACATTACATTAACTAAAGGGCAAGTGCCGAGCCCCAGGGTGCCGGAGGGGACCACTTGGGCACCAAAAAAAAATGTTGTTATAATTTCGGTTAAGAGACTGGTACAAATGTTCACCTTCTGGCTCCTCTTGTTGTCTTCCGCTACGCAGCGCTGATTGGGAAGCCGCTCAGAAGCCGAAGCACATGATGTCTGTGTGGGTTATGGGTGGGGGGACAGTGTGACTTATGGGTTGGGGACCAGCGTGGTTTATGGCGGGATAATGTGGCTAATGGGGGGACAATGTGGCTATGTAGGGGGGGATACTGTGGCTTATGGGGGAAAAGTGTAGCTTATGGGGGGACAGTGATTGAATGGGGGGACAGTGTAGCTACGGGGGGTAATGTGACTTATGGGGGAACAGTGTACTTTATGGGGGGACAATGTGGCTTGGTGGAGACAGTGTGGCTTATGAGGGAACAGTGTAGCTTATGGGGGAACAGAGTAGCTTATGAGGGGACAGAGTGGCTACAGGGGAGGACAGAGTGGCTTATAGGGGAGGACATAGTGGCTTATGGGAGAGGACAGAGTGGCTACGGGGGACTACAGTGTAACTTATGTGGGAACAGTGTGGCTTATGGGGTGGACAGTGTGGCTATGGGGGGGGGGGGGGGGGGGGGGGGCTCCGGGGGGCAGGGACAGTGTGGCTACTGGCAGTGTGGTGCCGGGACATGAGTTTTCTGAAAAGGGGCCCACTAAGGCTCTGTCGCCCAGAGGACTACCTGGAGCTGGCTCTGGTAACATTCTCACAAAATCACTTCTACTAACCTCTATCCTTTCTACCTCCAGCAACACTTATTAGTGTCAGATTCTTTCTCTTTCAGGTCTCCACGTCTTCCTGATGACACTTTTTTCCCCAGTTCCTGAGTACTACAGTAGAAAAATAACAATTCCAGCACCAAAATTTCAAATAAAATCTAATGGTTTATTTAAACAAATTTAAAATGTCCGAATAACAGCTCTTATGATATCCAAGTAAAGTTTTCAAAAACATTTCTATGAATATTTTTTCATACATTTTATATGGAAAGTGCTTTGTTGTAGTCAATGTGGGTAAGGATGACTCTTATAACACATATTTTTTATGTAACATATTTTTATGTTACTATATGCTTTATGTATCTCTCAGGTCTGTATTAAATTTTTCGGTTAAATACGTATTCTGTACTGTGTATTCTGGAAGTTCTCATTAAAGGATGGAACCGTATGACAAAGAACATAATCGTTTCCTTTAAACGCTGGGGGCCCCATAGATTGGTATTGGCTTTTTTACTGACTTAATACAGGTTATATCTATTTTTAGAATAAAAATTGTCATGTTTTGATGCCGTTGAGGCACGACTCTATTGAATGACCCAGCGTCTGGAGCAGCATGTGCCTGTATTATAAAAATAAAAGCATTACGCTTCAATCTGTGGGGAGCCATCTGACTCACAGCAGAATAAATCAGGGCTTTATATGTACACCACATCCAGCATTATAAAGATAATAATGTTATTATTGATCCCACAGGGGGACTACCTTATGCTTGGAAAGAGTCCACCGTGTGCTACAGCATCCATCTCTGATCAATATCCCGAAATGTCAAGCACTGCTTAGCATAAAACAATAGCTACACCATAGCAAGAAACACTGGATTATATTGTGTCTCCTCAAATGTATTTAAAGGGAACCCGTCAGGGCGATTTTGGAGACTTAACCTCCCACAGATCCTTATGGATCCCTGGTTTAGAGGCCCAAATCACCCTGTAGCTAGTCCCTCTGGGCTCAATTTTAAACTAAAAAACCTTTACCTTGTTCCGTAGCTTGCGCAATGACGCAGAGGTGCACTGCTCCCGCTTTATTAAATTACTGCCCAGGCATGGGAAATATTAGATCTGATGCGCCTCATCTGACCCATCTCTAGGTAAGTATAAAGGATTTCTTTTATAGCGGGCACAAAGGAACTTGCTAATGGGCGATTTGCGACACTGGTCCATAAGGATCCATGGGTAGTTTAGTGTTCCAAATCGCCCTTTCAGATTCCCTTTATTTCATTGAACTCAAGAATGATCAAATGCAGAAAGTTCTAAGTTCTAAGTTCTAGCACTATATCTGTTATGAGTGTTCCAACAATACTGGTTATTTAGAAGGTAGTGACATACAAAGTTATCAAAGATTGGTTCCCATTAACCCCTCACCAAGGGACAGAAGAGCCCCTTCTTTCTATCAATTGTCAGTTCCTGTATTCTGTGACAGAAGCGTCCCTCCATACGTCAGTAGGATCCCCCATCACCTTATATGTCTTACGAGAAATCCAGAATGATGAACATGGTCTGATTCAAGAGGAAAAAAGTTTTTGAAAAGAACACTATACTGCAGGATGTGCAGTTTTCAGAAGAGCCTACAGCAGGATTACCACATAACTTATATTTACGGCATAGCTTCTTGGTTCCGGCGTCATTCCTCATGAAGCTCTGTCATCTTCTTCCTTGTTCTACCATGATAATCCTTGAAGAACTGCAGATAAAACCATTGAAAAACCTTCTCTAGTCAGCAAGTCTGTGGGTGGACATATATCTCAGAATCTCCGGAGTGGAGAATTTATGAGCAGTTAAAAGCCCAATGCATCAATGAAAAGAAGTATAAAAATTTTACAGTGACAAAGCGGGCAGTGACCTGTCCTACAGCGGTCACATATATTATTATACTCATACTGAAGCATCTAACACTTATACACAGGAGAATCGTTGCACTGTTTTTGATAAATGTGGGCCATTGAGTTGCGATGAATCACCTTTAATGATGTAACCTGATTTGATACAAATATCTTAAACCATACATGAAATAAAGATATATCTACTACATAAAATTACCTATATGTGCACTTGACTGAGTTCTCTGGAGCAGAGGGGGAACATGACTGTGGTAGGGGGGGACTATAACACCTGCATTTATATGTGCTTGTATTGATTTAAGATGGTGGTTAACTTTAAAGGGGTTGTCCACCTATTATAAAAATTTAGCAGTCGGGCTGGCTAGCGCTCTATCTGTCCTGCGCGGTGGTCCGTCGAAACCAAACTCTGAAAACTTTTGTGTGGCTTGTCACCCGTCTCCATGACCAGCACTGTATCCATTAACAAAAGAAAACATGTTATGCTTACCTCTCTCCGTGCTCCCATCCTCCTGAGGCAAGGCTCATTGCCGCAGGCTTCCGTTTTTATGCATAGGGAGGCAGTGATGCTGTTTAGCAATTCGGACCCACAAAACTATTATATGACAAACCAAAGGCTTGTAAAACAATTTACACCTTGTAAACAAACAGCAAATGTTACAGTACAATTAGTAAATCCGCTTAGTAGGAAAAGAGGATTAACCACCTGAAAGGTTACTTGCTGTCTCCCGGTCCCCCTCCTGCTCTTCTCGCTACCTGCATTTTCTGTCTCTCTTTTATTCGGAGCTCGGCTGACATTTCAGATTAATTAAGTTCACCCTGTGGGAAGACACCGCATCCGGCAAGACCCTGACGTGTTGTTGGTGCAGACGTCAGTGGATCGGTAATGCGCACAGTGTGTTCCCTGGGACATGCACTAGACAGCAGCCGTGACCAGACGCTGGGATTCATTCATGTACAATATGCATAGTGACAGCACCATGAGACTCATCCAGGTAGAAAGTGACTGTACAAAGAAGGATGCACTCAACACTAACCCATTGCGTAGACTCCTCAAGAAGAATTTTGTGCACATCTTAAATAAAATTAAATTAAATAGAATTATTATAACATTCAGCTACTACTTATATCTATATTCTGGGATAGATGATAGGTAGGATATTACCTTAAGGGCAAAACCCTCATGCACACAGACCTTCTTCCAGTCTTCCGACCTGCGGGACTTGCTTCAGCCAATAAGTGGCCTCCTTGGACAAGGGGACAAAAAAACTAAGTTAACTTCCCTGGATAATGGAAGTGACACACCTGAATCTGAGAACTTACTTATTAGGAGGTCCTAATGTACATACCGTATATACTCGAGTATAAGCCGAGGCACCTAACTACCAAACTACCCATCATGTCCCCCTTTATAATGCACTACCCAGCATGGCCCCTTTATAATGAACTCCCCAACATGGCCTTTTAAAATGAAACGCCCCCTTAAAAATAATAAACTTGTATACTTAACCTCCGGCCCTACCCACAGCTCCTCTTCTCCTCCGGGTGAAAGCACGTCAATGACCTCTGCACCCGCACACATTATGACGTGGCAGTGTTGCCACCTGCCGATGGCATAGTGCAATGGTGGCGAACCTATGGCACTGGTGGCAGAGATGGCACTCGGAGGCATCTCTATGGGCACACGGGCTGTCTCCCAGGCACAGAGTTTGCCAGACATGGCACCTTCCTGCAGTCTCGGGCAGTCCAAGTAGTGCCCTGCTATTTTAAAGTGACTGCTGTGCTGCTTGGTCCTGTCCGAAGAGTGAAAAGGTGTCGGATTGGAGCTCAAAGATTCTGGTAGCAATAAGTTTGTTACTGCCTAAATTGCCGTGTTGGCACTTTGGGAAAAGCTAGTGGTTTTTGGGTCACATTTTGGGTGCTCGATCTCTAAAAGGTTCGCCATCACTGCCATAGTGTGTGGGCAGGAAGATCATATAGACGTGCCTCTGCTGAGAGAAGCCTCTAGGACAGTGATGGCGAACCTTTTGGAGTGCCAAACTACAACCAAAATGCACTTATTTTCCAGTGAAGTGCCAACATGGCATTTTAAGCAGTAACTTATTGCTTCCTGTTCTTCCACATCTTTCAATTGCATCGCCCCCTGAGGCCACTAATACAGTTGAAAGAAGGAGGGCAAATTCAGACTCTCTCTCCAGCTTCTCTCCAGGGTCTCTCTGTAGAGAAAAAATGGTTGGTCCAGCAGGATGAACTCCAAAGATATTGCAGTTCTGTCAACACCTTCTCACTTTTCCCGCAGTTCCTAATAGCCAATGAAGTGTTGCTTTAAAATAGCGCTGAGAGCAGCATCTCTTAAGTTGCCTGGGGCTTGGTGGATTTGGTCCTATTTGGTGAACTCTGTCCTGAGTGGTCTGAGTGCCCACAGAAACGGCTCCGAGTGCCACCTCTGGCACCCGTGCCATAGGATCGCCACCACTGCTCTAGGAGAAGAGGAGCTGTGGGGAGCACTGGAGGGTAAGTATATACGTTTTTATATTTTTTATATACTCAAGTATAAGCAAACATTGTGCTGAGAAACTTGGCTTATAATCCAGTATTTATGATACTTACAGTCATACTTACACTTGTACAATAATGTGGCTGAATCCTTTTGGTAGTATATCTACGTATAAAATATGCAGATCCAGCTGTGGATTACACAGAGAATTAACATGTAATATCTGCAGCTGAAGTACCATAAAATTCGGTGCAGACACTTTTCAACAATACAGCAAAGAAACAAAAACAAAAATTGTCATAAATGACCATTTGTTCAATAAATCACTTGTAAACCTTTTTAGAAAATAGATTTAGGTGCAGACACATTCTACACGTACACACGGTACATTACAAGGTTACTGTGGTAGGAAGTGCATTTTCCGCATCAATACTATGTAGAAAGTTTTCTTGGATTTTATTATCTCTAGTCATTTATGAGTTCCTGAATAGTCTCTATTTACAATAATATACACACAGTAACTATATGAGCATTTAATACCTGCCATAAAGGCCTATAACAATAAAAGTAATACAGGTTATGGGGAAAGACTATAAACCACTTTCATTCCTTAACTACGCTGTTATGTAATTTATAAGAGACAGATCTAAATTAAAACAGAAGAGCGGAAAATAGCCAAACAAAGAATAAGCATTTTTATTGGGTTAAGTTTTTCAATATATTTATACTGATATATAACATTCAATTCAATTCCATTATTCTGTCCTATGTATCAGAAGGATGTCATTTCTGTTTACCAGGGGACGTTACTCCCTGGTTTCGAGGAGTCCACTCATTGGCTGTAGTGGGTCCCATGGACCTTACCATGGGGGAACCAGGTAAGTATGACAAGCAAGATAAATTGGCAGGACCATCTCTAGAAAATCTTCTACTTCAATGATTTCTTGTCTGCCCAACAGTCTTTACTCACCAAATGGGGTATGGACTTTTCGGATCTTTGCCTGAGATCCTACATCCTCTTCAAAACTGCTGCCAATGTTATCACACCAAAAATGTAGGGCAAGGCTGCATAATGGGGTCAAACAATACTATAGTTATGCCATGGGGCATCCAAAGATATAAATACACCTTAATTTTTTTTCAAAAAAATAAATAAATCTCCTATGTCTAGTATAGAACATAGACCAAACCTATCACAAAATAGACGGACACAGATTATTTTCATATAAAAATTGAAAAAAAATCTTTATTGTTTACATTTAAAGTATACAAAAATAAAATATTAATTGAAGATACGATACAACAATGCGGAAGTCATCCCGGAGTCAGAAGAGTCTAATCTCAATCAAATAGTCACCTATATATGATCAGCTGCATGGTATGCCGCTGATGAAGAAGTGGAGCCTATGAAACGCGAATGGTGAAACTGCAGCACAGTGTGTGAATGATCGGCCGATCTGTAACCGCTGCTCAACAAACTTTGTGTTTACCATATTCAGGACAGAGAAATTCGCTATTTGCCACATCTAAGAACTTCTGACAGTGCAAGTGACTACCTAAAACTACATACGGAGGACACTGCCTTGACTCTACTCAATAGGAACCGGGTGCCATCCTGGGATCTGTGCGCCTCAATTGATGACTGCGGATGTGCAAGTAAGATAAATTCTCTGTCTATACAACAGGACTGTTAACCACAAGGAGATGTGATAAAACTACTGCCTTTTCTCCATTTAGGGTCTGTTAAACCACACAATACTGTAAGTAGAGCTTAAGCCACGTTACTAGCTTATCTCCCGGGACGCTAGGGCTGAGTAATACATGAATAACTGCAGTATCCACTACTTAGTACACACTACTTGCATAGGAACGCTGAAATATATAACGTTATATTTAAACGTCAACCAAAGATATACACTCACCGGCCACTTTATTAGGTACACCATGCTAGTAACGGGTTGGACCCCCTTTTGCCTTCAGAACTGCCTCAATTCTTCGTGGCATAGATTCAACAAGGTGCTGGAAGCATTCCTCAGAGATTTTGGACCATATTGACATGATGCATACACAGTTGCCGCAGATATGTCGGCTGCACATCCATGAGCGAATCTCCCATTCCACCCACCCAAAGAAGATGCTCTATTGGATTGAGATCTGGTGACTGGGAGGCATTTGAGTACAGTGAACTATTGTCCATGTTTCAAGAAACCAGTCTGAGATGATTCCAGCTTTATAACATGGCGCATTATCCTGCTGAAAGTAGCCATCAGATGTTGGGTACATTGTGGTCATAAAGGGATGGACATGGTCAGCAATAATACTCAGGTAGGCTTGGCTTGCAACGATTCTCAATTGGTACCAAGGGCCCAAAGAGTGCCAAGAAAATATTCCCCACCCTATGACACCACCACACCAGCACTGAACGTGATACAAGGCAGGATGGATCCATGCTTTCATGTTGTTGACGCAAATTCTGACCCTACCATCCGAATTGTCGCAGCAGAGAATTCGAGATCCTTCAGACAGGCAACGTTTTTCCAATCTTACTGTCCAATTTCGGATGAGCTGTTGCAAATTGTAGCCTCAGTTTCGCTGTTCCTAGCTGAAAGGAGTGGCACCCGGTGGTGTGGTCTTCTGCTGCTGTAGCCCATTCTGCTCAAAAGTTCGACGTACAGTGCATTCCAGTGATGTCTTCTGCCTACCTTGGTTGTATTGGGTGGTGATTTTAGCCACTGTTGCCTTTCTATCAGCTCGAACCAGTCTGCCATTCTCCTCTGACCTCTGGCATCAACAAGGCATTTCCGCCCACAGAACTGCCGCTCACTGGATGTTTTTTCTTTTTCGGACCATTCTCTGTAAACCCTTAAGAGATGGTTGTGCGTGAAATCCCAGTAGATCAGCAGTTTCTGAAATATCAGACCAGTCCTTCTGGCACCACAACCATGCCACGTTCAAAGGCACTCAAATCACCTTTCTTCCCCATACTGATGCTCGTTTTGAACTGCAGGAGATTGTTCTTGACCATGTCTACGTGCCTAATGACTGAGTTGCCGCCATGTGATGGCTGTTAGAAATTAAGTGTAACAAAAATGAGCAGTTGGACAGGTGTACCTAATAAAGTGGCCGGTGAGTGTATATCACACTACAAAGAACAATATCCAATGGGCATTCAAATATTGGACGTTGAAATATGATCCATTTCTGAAGTAGGCACCTTATATATTTTATCTTAAAACCTATACTCCTATATAAATCGGTAACCATACGATATATGCAGACCAAGCAGAAGAATTAAAAGCACATTGTTCACATGAAGTGAAACTCTTGGTGGACTTTAGGGCAACTTATTTTATTAATTTATACATTTTTGTAGAGATGACCATTTTAAGTGCTTGGGCCCAGCACTATATTAATTAGAGGTACCATATGTGTACCGCTACTAATTAGATGTTTACATGTTACATTGTAGTACTTCGGTATAACTGTGTTTTTTCACTCTTGCGATGCCCGTTCCACACTTGCGATGAACTCGCATCACACTCGCAAGTGTGGAACGGGCCTTAAATAGTTATAAAATTGAGGAAACAGTCTTTATTGGGATAAGAGCTTACTGCAATTTTTGTATTTTTTCACTTATATATGGCACAAAATGTGATACAAATTTTTTTTTTTATAGATCAAGTATTTAAACTAGCAATACAATGAATAAAGTACAGTTGACAGTAACAGTACAACCGGTAAGTTTGTATACTCAGGCAGGGGCGTAACTAGAAGAGACAGGGCCCCATATAGGGCCCCTATATACACAAACATACAATTATTCATTCATACACACACATTTATGCACTGTTCAACACATTTATACACTCGCACACATATAGAGCATATACAGTACACGTCACATATACACACACATGCAGTGCTACATGCAGATGTACAGCACATATACACATATAGTATATACAAATAATGCACCATGCGTTTTTTAACACATGCGTTTTTGACGCACTGCTTAAAAACAGGCTAAAAACGCATTCAACGCATTTTTTTTCCCCACTTGACCACTCCAGTTACTAATTGACATGTTATGAATAAATTAGGTGGATTTCTTCCCCTCCCTGTACCAGAAAATGTTAATGACACATGCTAGGAGTTGGCATACATTTTAGAGCTAAGCCTTGTCCTCACTTGGCCACGTTTCTGCAAAGGCAGAGTAAAAAGACAGCGGTTTGCCAGAGGAATGATGAATTCTTGATAATTGGTGGAGAAACGCAGGACCACCTTCAGTTACCATCTCACTAATGAGGTATCTGATGATGGATGTCTGTGTCAGTCGAACCCTTTAAAGATGTCCAACAAGCATTGACGTTTGGAGACATAGCTGGGCTTTAAGAATTAAACACTACAGCAATAAATGACCTCACATAACACTATAAATTGAAAGACTCCAGATCCCGAAACTACAAGAACATCAAGGCCAAATTCACCCTGGAAAGCAAGTTCTGGCAGAAAAATATAGTAATCCCTGTTGCCTAATATTTGCTATGTAAATGTGTTCTTCTCCATACATCTGTTGCAGGTCTTATTACAAAGCAGCTACGTGTGTTGGAAGCAGCCAGTAGGGATTCCTTGTTTAGATGGGCTTCAAAAAAAAGATACTTTAAGCACATAAATCATCTTGACAGCTGTTTCCCTACGGAAGATGTAACATAATTACTCCAGCAAATACTTCCCTGAGCATAAGTTGTGGGAGGAAGGTAGCGCTGGGAGGTGCCGACCCCCTCATTATTACTTGTACTAATAAGGCAACCTGTTTACCATCTTGT
This sequence comes from Engystomops pustulosus, assembly GCA_019512145.1. Lineage (NCBI taxonomy): Eukaryota > Metazoa > Chordata > Amphibia > Anura > Leptodactylidae > Engystomops > Engystomops pustulosus. The sequence continues at coordinate 30,606,023 of CM033644.1, forward strand.
GCAGGAATGTCAAATAAATCCTCATTTCTCTACATACATTGACAGTCGTAGGCGCCATTTACTATAATGTGCAGACAATAGTGGCAGACCACCACTTGGCTATTGTGTAACGTGTAGTGGGAGATGACTGGCATTGACCTTCGTGTCATATTTGCCTACATCCACCACTAAGGAGTATTTAATCAGTCAAATGTTGGATAATATTAATCTTTTAATATTAATCTTTTAAATAATTACATTTGGGTAATCTTTAAAAGGGATTATTATTGAACTCTACCTTAATTTGAACCTCTCATGCATGTCTCCAGGATTTCTCCCGAGTTGCACCAATTCTCTGGAATGCCCTTCCCCGGACTCTCAGACTAATACCCACCCTCCAAAGCTTCAAACTTGCTCTTAAAACCCATCTCTTTAGGCAGCCTATCACACTCGCTAACTGCATGAAATGTCAACTCTCTCTTTACTAATCCATCCTATGTACTATCCTATCTGTTATCGGGCAAACAGCAAATATTTACCAAGCTCCAGGCTTCTCTGCAGTCTTTTTCACCTAGGACCCTGTAAATAAGATGGCGGCTGATGGCTGGTTCAAGCAGCAACATTTTTATTTATTAAATTATTTAAATTATTTTATATTGCTTCCTTATAAAGAATGGCTGGACCATTATACAACCTCTTGTGTCCCCCCTCATCCTCATAGACTGTAAGCTCTTGTGTCACACCCTCATCCTCATAGACTGTAAGCTCTTGTGAGCAGGGCCCTCAGTCCTAATGTTCCATATGACTGTTTGTTCTTTGTAATGTAATATAGTTGTATATGTCCCCTATGATTTGTAAAGCACTACGGAATTTGATGGCGCTATATAAATAGATTATTATTATTATAACTATTGGTCCTTAATATGAATATGGTGGGTTTCAACAACCAGCATACCCATGGAGAAAGTTACAGGAAGCAGACAGCTCCATCATTTCAGAAGTGGCTAATCCACTTCACCTCATGCTGCACTCCATCCCTCACTACTAAGATATTAACTAGAGATGAGCGAACACTAAAATGCTCGGGTACTCGTTATTCGAGACGAACTTTTCCCGATGCTCGAGTGCTCGTCTCGAATAACGAACCCCATTGAAGTCAATGGGAGACTCGAGCATTTTTCAAGGGGACCAAGGCTCTGCACAGGAAGCTTGGCAAACACCTGGGAACCTCAGAAAAGGATGGAAACACCACGGAAATGGACAGGAAACAGCAGGGGCAGCATGCATGGATGCCTCTGAGCTGCCTAATCGCACCATTATGCCAAAATTATGGGGCAACAGCATGGCCATGACAGAGTGACAGAATGAAGCTAGATAGCATCTAAAACATCCAATAATTGACCCTGACACTATAGGGACGCATGCAGAGGCAGCGGCAGCAGGCTAGAGAGTGTCATGGCGACATTACCCTAAATGGACTCAGGCTTCAAACCAATGGTGGCAGAGAGGAACCAAGGAGGTGAGCAAGAAGCGCTCAAATAATATCGGTACATGATAAAGTTTGCCAGTATATTTTGGATTACACAGCAGGGTGGCGACAAAGTTAACATGGAAGCCATGAAAAAACCCAAAATTCTGCCTGACACAGCTGTTTGATAGGGGACCATGTATGGAGGCAGTGAACTAGTAGTAGATTAAAGGTGCTGCAGTTAAAACTATGTTAGTTGGATCTTGGCATGGAGCTGGCGCTCCCTGCCAGGCGAGCTTTCGCCAATCCAAGCCCCTGTCTATAGGCTACTCCCCAACAGCACTTCTAGAACTTTTGTATAAGATCAAGTGTAGTAGCGTTCTTATAAGTTTAGGATATGGCGGGTGAGGGGATGTAAACAGATGCGCAAGAAGCGCTCAAATAATATCGTACATGATAAAAGTTTGCAAGTATATTTGTGGATACACAGCAGGGTGGCGACAAAGTTAACAACTTTGATGTGGAATGCCCTGTAATAGCCTTGGGCGGTGTGCTTTTATCGCCTAGGCTCAGCTTTTCAGCACACGCCTGCTGTCGCCTTAGCGACGGCACTGCTGTCTGTGCCTAGAGCTACCGACTGATGGCGCCATGCCCACGGATGTAATTCGGAGAGGAGGAGGTAGAGGAGGTTGGGAGAGGTTTATAGTAGGCCTTTGAGACCTGGACCGAGGTAGGCCCCGCAATTCTCTCGGCGTCGGCAGTATATGACCAGCCCCAGGGTCAGACTCGGTCCCAGCCTGCACCAAGTTAAGTGTAGTAGCGTTCTTATAAGTTTGGGATATGGCGGTGGGTGAGGGAATGTAAACAGATGCGCAGAAGCGCATGATGCGCATGGAGCTGGCGTTCCGCTGCCAGGCGAGCTTTCGCCAATCCAAGCCCCTGTCTCAGGCTACTCCCCAAACAGCACTTCTAGAACCTTTTGTATAAGATCAAGTGTAGTAGCGTTCTTATAGTTTAGGATAGCCGGGTGAGGGGAATGTAAACAGATGCGCAAGAAGCGCTGAAAAATATCCCTAAATGGTAAAAGTTTGCCAGTATATTTGTGGATAACACAGCAGGGTGGCGACAAAGTTAACAACTTTGATGTGGAATCCATGAAACAACCCCAATTTCTGCCTGACCACACCTGTTTGATAAAGGACGATTGTATGGAGGCGCTATATGGACATTTTGGAGTGAGGTAGCAATGGAGACAACGTGTGGAGGCTGCTATGGAGACAATTAATTTGGATGTGCCTGTATGTGGCAGTCCCAAACATTTTTCAAACCAGAGGAGCAGGTAGGTGGCCCTCCAGTAAAATGGGATAGATTGAGTGCCTGTATGTGGCAGTCCCAAAAATGTTTCAAACCAGAGGAGCAGGTAGGTGGCCCTCCAGTAAAATGGAATAGATTGAGTGCTGTATGTGGCGTCCCAAAAATTCTTCAAACCAGAGGAGCAGGTAGGTGGCCCTGCAGTAAAGGAAATAATGTGAGTGCCTGTATGTGGCAGCCCAAAATTGTTCCAACCAAGGAGCAGGTAGGTGCCCTGCAGTAAATGAATAGATTGAGTGCCTGTATGTGCAGTCCCAAAAATGTTTCAAACCAGAGGAGCAGGTAGGTGGCCCTCCAGTAAAATGGAATAGATTGAGTGCCTGTATGTGGCAGTCCCAAAAATTGTTCAAACCAGAGGAGCAGGTAGGTGGCCCTGCAGTAAAATGGAATAGATTGAGTGCCTGTATGTGGCAGTCCCAAAAATGTTTCAACCAGAGGAGCAGGTAGGTGCCCTCCAGTAAATGGAATAGATTGAGTGCCTGTATGTGGCAGTCCCAAAAATTGTTCAAACCAGAGGAGCAGGTAGGTGGCCCTGCAGTAAAAGATAGATAGATTGAGTGCCTGTAGTGGCAGTCCCAAAATGTTTCAAACCAGAGGAGCAGGTAGGTGGCCCTCCAGTAAAATGGAATAGATTGGTGCCTGTATGTGGCAGTCCCAAAAATTTTTTAAAACAGAGGACCGGGTAGGTGGCCCTCCAGAAAAATGGAATAGATTGAGTGCCTGTATGTGGCACTCACAAAAATTGTTCAACAGGGACCGGGTAGTGTGGCCCTCCAGAAAATTAAATGCATGAAGTACTATAGCAAGAGCCAGTGGGCCTGTCAAAAAATAGCCATTTTCCTCGCTTTACTGTACAACAGAGAGGAGAGAGGAGGAAAATGAGGAGGAGGAGGAGAGTGGATCAATTATTCAGGTTGAGCTTCCTTCACCTGGTGGAGATTGGAAATTCTGAGAAATCCAGCCTTTATTCATTTTAAAGCGTCAGCCTGTCAGCGCTGTCAGTCGACAGGCGTGTACGCTTATCGGTGATGATGCCACCAGCTGCACTGAAAACCCGCTCGGACAAGACGCTTGCGGCAGGGCAGGCAAGAACCTCCAAGGCGTACAGGCCAGTTCGTGCCACATGTCCAGCTTTGAAACCCAGTAGTTGTAGGGAGCTGTGTGATCATTTAGGACGATGGTATGGTCAGCTACGTACTCCCTACCATCTTTCTGTAAAGATCAGCCCTACTCTGCCGAGACTGGGGACAGGTGACAGTGTCTTGCGGGGTGACATAAAGCTGGCAAAAGCCTTGTAAAGCGTACCCTTGCCAGTGCTGGACAAGCTGCCTGCTCGCCTACTCTCCCTCGCTACTTGTCCCGCAGAACTACGCACTCTGCCGCTAGCGCTGTCAGAAGGGAAAATACTGTTTCAGCTTGTGCACCAGGGCCTGCTGGTATTCATGCATTCCACACTCTTTCCTCTCCAGGGATGAGAGTGGGAAGATTTTGCTTGTACCGTGGGTCCAGGAGAGTGAACACCAGTAATCGGTGTGGAATAAATTCTTTGAACGCGGGTTCACGGTAGGCAGACCTAGCATGAAATCTGCCAATGCGCCAGAGTACCAAAGCGTAAGAATTCACTCCCCTCACTGGCCGACTGTCCTTTCTCTCCTCTCAACTCCTTCTTCTGCCCATACACGCTGAACAGTGAAGGACTCACAATGGTCCCTCTTGTGTCTCGCCAACATTCTCCTCCTCTTCCTCCTCATCCTCCTCCACCTCCACCTCCTCCGATATGCGCTGAGAAACAGACCTCAGGGTGCCTTTGGCTATCAACAAGGGAATATTCTTCCCCGTCTCTTGTGACGAGCGCAAAGCTTCCGACTTCATGCTGACCAGAGGTTTTTCAACAGGCCAGCAGCAGGGATGTGAGGCTGATGATGGCGGCATCGCCACTACCATCTGTGTTGACTCCTCAAAGTTACTAGCACCTGACAGATATCAGACATCCACGTCCACTCCTCATTGTAGACTTGAGAAGCTGACTGACCTGATACCAGTTCTGGGGATTGACATCTGGCAGTCTACATCGCTCTGCGTGCTGGTAAACTCTGGATAACATGTCAGTGTTGAATTCCACCTGTGGGCACGTCGTCACAACAGTCGTGAGCGGGCAGTGGAGGCGGCGCTGCGCTGCCCTGAGAGTGGCAGCACTGGGCTGGACTTCCTGAAATGCGCACAGATGCGGCGCCCTTCGTGAGCAATCAGACAGATTGGGGTATGTCTTGAGGAACGCTGCATATCAGATTTAACACATGGGCCAGGCATGGCACATGTGTCAGTCTGCCGAGTTGCAGAGCCGCCACCAGGTTGAGCCGTTGTACACACACAACACATTCCCGGCTTGAGGTTTCAGCGTGCCAGCCAGATCAGTCTGCGCCGTGATGCCCTGTAATAGCTTTGGGCGGTGTGCCTTTTGTCGCCTAGGCTCGCAGTTTGAGCACCGCCTGCTGTCGCTTAGCGACGGCACTGCTGCTGTGCCTAGAGCTAACGACTGAATGGCTCCGTGCCCAGGATGGTAGTTCGGAGATGAGGTGGAGGAGGGTTGGAGGGAGGAGGTAGGCATAGTTAGGCCTGAAACACCTGACCGAGGTAGGCCCCGCAATTCCTCGGCGTCGGCATATATGAGCAGCCCCAGGTCAGACTCTCGGTCCCAGCCTCCACCAAGTTAACCCAATGTGCGTCAGCGATATAGTGGCCCTGCCCGGCAGCACTCGTCCACGTGTCCGTGGTCCGGTCAGGTGGACCTTGTCAGAAACGGCGTTGGTAGGGCACGGATGATGTTGTCTGAACACGTGCTGGTGCCGGCTGGGACGGCACAATCGGGAAAAGTAGTGGCGGCTGGGGACCGAATACCGAGGGGCGGCCGCCGCCATGAGGTAGGAAAGGCTTTGTATAAGATCAAGTGTAGTAGCGTTCTTATAAGTTTAGGATATGCCGGGTGAGGGGAATGTAAACAGATGCGCAAGAAGCGCTGAAATAATATCGGTAAATGATAAAAGTTTGCAAGTATATTTTGTGGATTACACAGCAGGGTGGCGACAAAGTTAACAAGTTTGATGTGGAATGCCCTGTAATAGCTCTTGGGCGGTGTGCCTTTTATCGCCTAGGCTCAGCAGTTTCAGCACCGCCTGCTGTCGCTTAGCGACGGCACTGCTGCTGTGCCTAGAGCTACCGACTGATGGCGCCATGCCCACGGATGGTAATTCGGAGGAGGAGGAGGGTTGGGAGGAGGTATAGTAGGCCTTTGAGACCTGGACCGAGGTAGGCCCCGCAATTCTCTGCGTCGGCAGTATATGACCAGCCCCAGGGTCAGACTCGGTCCCCCCGCCATATCCTAACTTATAAGAACGCTACCTACCCTTGATCTTATACAAAGTTTCTTAGAAGTGCTGTTTGGGGAGTAGCCTATAGACAGGGGGCTTGGATTGGCGAAAGCTCGCCTGGCAGCGGAGCGCCAGCTCCATGCCAAGATCCAACTAACATAGTTTTAAACTGCAGCACTCTTAATCTACTACTAGTTCACTGCCTCCATACATGGTCCCCTGATCAAACAGCTGTGTCAGGCAGAATTTTGGGTTGTGTTTCATGGCTTCCATGTTAACTTTGTCGCCACCCTGCTGTGTAATCCACAAAATATACTGGCAAACTTTATCATGTACCGATATTATTTGAGCGCTTCTTGCTCACCTCCTTGGTTCCTCTCTGCCACCCATTGGTTTGAAGCCTGAGTCATTTAGGGTATGTCGCCATGACACTCTCTAGCCTGCTGCCGCTGCCTCTGCATGCCGTCCCCTATAGTGTCAGGGTCAATTATTGGATGTTTTTAGATGCTATCTAGCTTCATTCTGTCACTCTGTCATGGCCATGCTGTTGCCCATAATTTTGGCATAATGGTGTCGATTAGGGCAGCTCAGAGGATCCATGCATGCTGCCCTGCTGTTTCCTGTCCATTTCCGTGGTGTTTCCATCCTTTTCTGAGGTTCCCAGGTGTTTGCAAGCTTCCTGTGCAGAGCCTTGGTCCCCTTGAAAAATGCTCGGTCTCCCATTGACTTCAATGGGTTGTTATTCGAGACGAGCACTCGAGCATGCGGGAAAAGTTCGTCTCGAATAAACGAGTACCCGGCATTTTATTGTTCGCTCATCTCTAGTTAATATCTTAGTAGTGAGGGATGGAGTGCCGCATGAGGTGAAAGTGGATTAGCCACTTCTGAATGATGGAGCTGTCTGCTTCCTGTAACTTCCATGGGTATGCTGGTTGTTGAAACCCACCATATTCATATTAAGGACCAATAGTTATAATAATAATAATCTATTTATAATAGCGCCATCAATTCCGTAGTGCTTTACAAATCATAGGGGACATATACACTATATTACATTGACAAAGAACAAACAGTCATATGGAACATAGGACTGAGGGCCCTGCTCACAAGAGCTACAGTCTATGAGGATGAGGTGTGACACAAGAGCTACAGTCTATGAGGATGAGGGGGGACACAAAGGTTGTATATGGTCCAGCCATTCTTTATAAGGAAGCAATATAAAATAATTAAATAATTTTAATAAATAAAAATGTTGCTGCTTGAACACCACCATCAGCCGCCATCTTATTACAGGGTCCTAGGTGAAAAGACTGCAGAGAAGCCTGGAGCTTGGTAAATATTGCGTTTTCCCGATAACAGATAGGATAGTACATAGGAGTGATTAGTAAAGAGAGAGTTGACATTTCATGCATGTTAGCGAGTGTGTAGGCTGCTAAAGAGATGGTTTTAAGAGCAATTTGAAGCTTTGGAGGGTGGGTATTAGTCTGAGAGTCCGGGGGGAAGGGCATTCCAGAGAATTGGTGGCAACTCGGAGAAATCCTGGAGACATGCATGAGAGGTTCAAATTAAGGTAGAGTTCAATATATCCCTTTTAAAGATTACCCAAATGTAATTATTTAAAAGATAATATTAAAAGATTAATATTATCCAATTTGACTGATTAAATACTCCTTAGTGGTGGATGTGCAAATATGACACGAAGGCAATGCCAGTCATCTCCGCACTACACGTTCACACATATCCAAGTGGTGGTCTGCCACTATTGTCGCACATTAGTAAATGGCGCCTACGACTGTCAATGAGTAGAGAAATGAGGATTTATTGACATTCCTGCACAAGATGGTAACAAGGTTGCCTATTAGTACAGTAATAATGAGGGGGTCGGCACCTCACGCTACCTTCCTCCCACAACTTATGCTCAGGGAAGTATTTGCTGGAGTTAATTATGTACATCTTCCGTAGGGAAACATCTGTCAAGATGATTTATGTGCTTAAGTATCTTTTTTTTGAAGCCATCTAAACAAGGAATCCCTATGGCTGCTTCCAACACCACGTAGCTGCTTTGTAATAAGACTGCAACAGATGTTGGAGAAGAACACATTTACATAGCAAAATATAGCAACAGGGATTACTATATTTTTCTGCCAGAACTTGCTTTCCAGGGTGAATTTGGCCTTGTGTTTCTTGTATTTCGGGATCGGAGTCTTTCAATTTATAGTGTTATGTGAGGTCATTTATTCTGTAGTGTTTAATTCTTAAAGCCCAGCTATTTCTCCAACGTCAATCTTGTTGGACATCTTAAGGGTTCGACTGACACAGACATCCATCATCTAACCTCATTAGTGAGCATGGTAACTGAAGGTGGTCCTGCGTTTCTCCACCAATTATCAAGAATTCATCATTCCTCTGGCAACCGCTGTCTTTTTACTCTGCCTTTGCAGAAACGTGGCCAAGTGAGACAAGGCTTATCTCTAAATGTATGCCAACTCCTAGCATGTGTCATTACATTTTCTGGTACAGGGAGGGGAAGAAATCCACCTAATTTATTCATAACATGTCAATTAGTAACTGGAGTGTCAAGTGGGGAAAAAAAATGCGTTGAATGCTTTTTTAGCCTGTTTTTTAAGCATGCGTCAAAAACGCATGTGTTAAAAAACGCATGTGCATTATTTGATATACTATATGTGTATATGTGCTGTACATCGCATGTAGCACTGCATGTGTGTGTATATGTGACGTGTACTGTATATGCTCTATATGTGTTCGAGTGTATAAATGTGTTGAACAGTGCATAAATGTGTGTGTATGAATGATATTGTATTTTTGTGTATATAGGGGCCCTATATGGGGCCCTGTTCTCTTCTAGTTAGCCCCTGCCTGAGTATACAAACTTACCGGTTGTACTGTTACTGTCAACTGTACTTTATTCATTGTTTGCTAGTTTTAAATACTGTGATTTATAAAAAAAAATTTGTATCACATTTGTGCCATATATAAGTGAAAAATACAAAAATTGCAGTAGCTCTTATCCCAATAAAGACTTGTGTTCCCTCATTTTATAATATTAAGGCCCGTTCCACTTCGAGTGTATGCGATAACTCGCATCACACCGCAGCGCATGCTGCTGGAACGCACGGCCCGACCGCTGCACACCGCGGAGTGAACTCAGCAATGTCAGTTCACTCCGCGGTGCAGCGTTCGGCCGTGCGTTCCCGCATCATCGATGCGATGTGATGCGAGTTCATCGCAAGTGTGGAACGGGCATCGCAAGCGTGAAAAACACAGTTATAACCGAATACTACAATGTAACATGTAAACATCTAATTAGTAGCGGTAACACATATGGTACCTCTAATTAATGATAGTGCTGGCCCAAGCACTAAAAATGGTCATCTCTACAAAAATGTATAAATTAATAAATAATGGCTAAAGTCACCAAGAGTTCACTTCATGTGAACAATGTGCTTTTATTCTCTGCTTGGTCTGGCATATTCGTATGGTTACCGATTTATATAGGACTTTTTGAGTATGGTTTTAAGATAAAATATAAAGTTGCTCTCTTCGAATGGAATCATTTTCAACGTCCAATCTTTGAATGCCCCATTGGATATTGTTCTTTTTAGTGTGATATACACTCACCGCCACTTTATTAGGTACACCTGTCCAACTGCTCGTTAACACTTAATTTCTAACAGCCAATCACATGGCGGCAACTCAGTCATTATGCACGTAGACATGTCAAGAACAATCTCCTGCAGTTCAAAACCGAGCATCCGTATGGGGAAGAAAGTGATTTGAGTGCCTTTGAACGTGGCAATGGTTGTTGGTGCCAGAAGGACTGGTCTGATTATTTCAGAAACTGCTGATCTACTCGGGATTTCACGCACAACCATCTCTTAAAGGTGTTTACAGAGAATGGTCCGAAAAAGAAAAACACCGTGAGCGGCAGTTCTGTGGCGGAAATGCCATTGTTGATGCCAGAGGTCAGAGGAGAATGGCAGACTGGTTCGAGCTGATAGAAAGCAACAGTGACTCAAATCGCCACCCCATTACAACCACAGTAGGCAGAAGAGCATCACTGGAATGCACTGTACGTCGAACTTTTGAGCAATGGGCTCAGCAGCAGAAGACCACAGACACTGGGTGCCACTCCTTCTCGCTAGGAACCGAAACTGAGGCTACAATTTGCAACAGCTCATCCGAAATTGGACAGTAAGATTGGAAAAACGTTGCCTGTCTGAAGGATCTCGATTTCTGCTGCGACAATTCGGATGTAGGGTCAGAATTTGGCGTCAACAACATGAAAAGCATGGATCCATCCTGCCTTGTATCACGCGTTCATGCTGGTGTGGTGGTGTCAGGTGTGGGGAATATTTTCTTGGCACTCTTTGGGGCCCTTGGTACCAATTGAGAATCGTTGCAGCACACCCAGCCTAACCTGAGTATTATGCTGACCATGTCCATCCCTTTATGACCACAATGTACCCAACATCTGATGGCTACTTTCAGCGATAATGCGCCATGTTATAAAGCTGGAATCATCTCAGACTGGTTTCTTGAACATGGACAATAGTTCACTGTACTCAAATGCCTCCCAGTCACCAGATCTCAATCCAATAGAGCATCTTTTGGGGTGGGTGGAATGGGAGATTCGCTCATGGTGTGGCAGCCGACATTCTGCGGCAACTGTGTTATGCATCATGTCAATAGGTCCAAAATCTCTGAGGAATGCTCCAGCACCTGTTGATCTATGCCCGAAGAATTGAGGCGTTCTGAAGGCAAAAGGGGTCCAACCCGTTACTAGCATGGTGTACCTAATAAAGTGGCCGTGAGTGTATATCTTTGTTTGACGTTTAAATATAACGTTTATATATTTCATGCGTTCCTATGCAGTAGTGTGTACTAAGTAGTGGGATACTGCAGTTATTCTGTATTACTCAGTGCCCATGTCCTGGAGATAAGCTAGTAACGTGGCTTAAGCTCTACTTACAGTATTGTGTGGTTTAACAGACCCTAAATGGAGAAAAGGCGTAGTTTTTATCACATCTCCTTGTGTTTAACAGTCCTGTTGTATAGACAGAGAATTTATCTTACTTGCACTCCGCAGTCATCAATTGAGGCACATATCCCAGGATGGCACCCGGTTCCTATTGGGTAGAGTCAAGGCTGTCCTCCGTATGTAGTTTTAGGTAGTCACTTGCACTGTCAGAAGTTCTTAGATGTGCGAATAGCGAATTTCTCTGTCCTGAATATGGTACCCCAAAGTTTGTTGAGCAGCGGTTACGATCGGCCGATCATCTTCACACCGATCTGTCCAGTTTCACCATTCGGGTTTCTCATGGCTCCCTTCTTCATCAGCGGCATACCATGCAGCTGAGCAATATAGGTGACTAGTTGATTGAGATTGACCTTTCTGACTCCGGATGACTTCCGCATTGTTGTTCGTATCTTCAATAATCATTTTATTTTTGTATACTTTAATGTACACATAAAGATTTTTTTTCAATTTTTATATGAAATAATCTGTGTCCGTCTATTTTGTGATAGGTTTGGTCTATGTTTCGTATACTAGACATAGGAGATTTATTTTTATTTTTTTGAAAAAAATTAAGGTGTAATTTATATCTTTTGGTGCCCCATGGCAACTATAGTATTGTTTGACCCCATTATGCAGCCTGTGCCCTACATTTTTGTGTGATAACATTGGCAGCCAGTTTTGAAGAGGATGTAGGACCTCAGGCAAAGATCCGAAAAGTCCATACCCCTTGGTGAGTAAAGACTGTTGGCCGCCAGAAATCATTGAAGTAGAAGATTTTCTAGAGATGGTCCTGCCATTTATCTTGCTTGTCATACTACCTGGTCCCCCATGGTAAGGTCCATGGGACCCACTACAGCCAATGAGTGGACTCCTCGAAACAGGAGTAACGTCCCCTGGTAACAAAATGACATCCTTCTGATACATAGGACAGAAAAACCCCATCGGCTAATGGATTGAATGTTATATATCAGTTATAAATATATTGAAAACTTAACCCAATAAAATGCTTATTCTTTGTTTGGCTATTTTCCGCTCTTCTGTTTTAATTAATCTTCTCTTATAATTACATACACAGCGTAGTTAAGGAATGAAAGTGGTTATAAGTCTTTCCCCCATAACCTGTATTACCTTTATATTGTTATATGCCTTTATCAGTATTACATGCTCATATGTTACTGGTGTGTATATTATTGAAATAGAGACTATTCAGGAACTATCAAATGCTAGAATAATAAAATCCAAGAAACTTTCTACATAGTATTGATAGCGGAAAATGCACTTCCTACCACAGTAACCATTGTAATGTACCTGTGTACGTGTAGATGTGTCTGCACCTAAATCTATTTTCTAAAAAGGTTTACAATGTATTTATTGAACAAATGGTCATTTATGACAATTTTTGTTTTTGTTTCTTTGCTGTATTGTTGAAAGTGTCTGCACCGAATTTTATGGTACGTCAGGCGCAGATTTACATGTTTATTCTCTTGTATTAATCCACAGCTGGATCTGCATATTTTTACTTAGATAACTACCAAAGGATTTAGCCACATTATGTACAAGTGTAAGTATGACTGCTAAGTATCATAAATACTGGATTATAAGCCAAGTTTCTCAGCACAATTGTTTGCTATACTGTGAGTATATAAAAAATATAAAAACGTATATACTTACCCTCCAGTGCTCCCCACAGCTCCTCTTCTCCTAGGACAGTGGTGGCGATCCTATGGCACGGGTGCCAGAGTGGCACTCGGAGCCGTTTCTGTGGGACTCAGACACTCAGACGAGTTCACCCAAATAGACCAAATCCACCAACCCCAGGCAACTAAGAGATGCTGCTCTCCAGCGCTATTTTAAAGCAACACTTCATTTTGCTATTAGGAACTGCGGGAAAAGTGAGAAGGTGTTTGAACACTGCAATATCTTTGGATTTCATCCGGCTGGACCAACCATTTTTCTCTACAAGAGACCCCTGGAGAGAAGCTGTAGAGAAGTCTGAATTTGCCCTCCTTCTTTCAACTGTAATTAGTGGCCTCAGGGGCGATGCAATTGAAGATGTGGAAAACAGAAGCAATAAGTTACTGCTTAAAATGCCATGTGGCACTTCACTGAATACAGTGCATTTTGGTTGTAGTTTGGCACCCAAAAAGTTTTCCCATCACTGTCCTAGAGGCTCTCTCAGCAAGGCACGTCTATATGACTGCCTGCCCCACACTATGCAGTGATGGCAACCTTTTAGAGATCGAGCACCCAAAATGTGACCCAAAAACCATCGCTTTTCCCAAAGTGCCACACGCAATTTAGGCAGTACAAACTTATTGCTACCAGAATCTTTGAGCTCCAATCCGACACCTTTTCACTCTTCGGACAGGACAAGCAGCACAGCAGTCACTTTAAAATAGCAGGGCACTACTTGACGCCCGAGACTGGCAGGAGGTGGCCATGTCGGGCAAACTCTGTGCCTGGGAGACAGCCCGGTTCCCCTAAGAGATGCCTCCAGAGTGCCATCTCTTCTGCCACCATGTCCATAGTTCGCCACCATGCACTATGGCATCGGCATGGCAACACTGCCCCGTCATAATGTGTGCGGGTGCAGAGGTCATTGACGTGCTTTCACCCGAGAAAGAGTAGCTGTGGGTAGGGCCGGAGGTTAAGTATACAAGTTTATTATTTTAAGGGGGCGTTTCATTTAAAAGGCCATGTGGGGAGTTCTTATAAAGGGGCCATGCTGGGTAGTGCATATAAAGGGGACCTGATGGGTAGTTTGGTAGTTAGGTGCCTCGGCTTAACTCGGTATATCGGTATGTACATTAGGACCTCCTAATAAGTAAGTTCTCATCAGGTGTGTCACTTCCATTATCCCAGGGAGTTAACTTAGTTTTTTTTGTCCCCTTGTCCAAGTGATGGCCACTTATTGCGTGAAGCAAGTCCCGCAGGTCGGAGACTGGAAGAAGGTCTGTGGCATGAGGGTTTGCCCTTAAGTAATACCTACCTCATCATCCTATCCAGATTAGATATAATTATTAGCTGAATGTTATATAATTCTATTTATATTTATTTTATTTATTTAAGATGTGCACAAAATCCTTCTTGAGGAGTCTACGCAATGGGTTAGTGTTGAGTGCATCCTTCTTTGTACAGTCACTTTCACCTGGATGAGTCCATGGTGCTGTCACTATGCATATTGTCCATGAATGATCCAGGTCTGGTCACGGCGCTGTCTAGTCATGTCCAGGGAACACACTGTGCGCATTAACGATCCACTGACGTCTGCACCAACAACACGTCAGGGTCTTGCCGGATGGCGGTGTCTTCCCACAGGTGAACTTAATTAATCTGAAATGTCAGCCGAGCTCGAATAAAAGAAGACAGAAATGCAGGTAGCGAGAAGAGCAGGAGGGGGACCGGGAGACAGCAGTAACCTTTCAGGTGGTTATCCTCTTTTCCTACTAAGCGGATTTCTAATTGTACTGTAACATTTGCTGTTTGTTTACAGGTGTAATTGTTTTACAAGCCTTGTTTTGTCATATAATAGTTTGTGTGGTCCGAATGCTAAACCAGCTCACTGCCTCCCTATGCATAAACGAAGCCTGCGCAATAGCCTTGCTCAGAGGATGGGAGCACGAGAGAGGTAAGCATAACATGTTTCTTTGTTAATGGATACAGTGCGGTCATGGAGACTGGTGACCACCACACAAAGTTTTCAGAGTTTTGGTTTCGACGGACCACCGCGCAGGACAGATAAGCGCTAGCCAGCCCGACTGCTAAATTTTTATAATAGGTGGACAACCCCTTAGTTAACCACCATCTAAAAATCAATACAACACATATAAAAATGCGTTTGTATAGTCCCCCCCTACCACAGTCATGTTCCCCCTCTGCTCCAGAGAACTCAGTCAATGCACATATAGGTAATTTTATGTGTAGGATATATCTTTATTTCATGTATGGTTTAAGATATTTGTATCAATCAGGTTACATCATTAAAGGTGATTCATCGCAACTCAATGGCCCACATTTATCAAAACAGTGCAACGATTCTCCTGTGTATAAGTGTTTAAGATGCTTCAGTATGAGTATAATAATATATGTGACCGGTGAGGGGAATGTAAACAGATGCGCAAGAAGCGCTGAAATAATATCGGTAAATGATAAAAGTTTGCAAGTATATTTTGTGGATTACACAGCAGGGTGGCGACAAAGTTAACAACTTTGATGTGGAATGCCCTGTAATAGCTCTTGGGCGGTGTGCCTTTTATCGCCTAGGCTCAGCAGTTTCAGCACCGCCTGCTGTCGCTTAGCGACGGCACTGCTGCTGTGCCTAGAGCTACCGACTGATGGCGCCATGCCCACGGATGGTAATTCGGAGGAGGAGGAGGTGGAGGAGGGGTGGGAGGAGGTATAGTAGGCCTTTGAGACCTGGACCGAGGTAGGCCCCGCAATTCTCTGCGTCGGCAGTATATGACCAGCCCCAGGGTCAGACTCGGTCCCAGCCTGCACCAAGTTAAGTGTAGTAGCGTTCTTATAAGTTTGGGATATGGCGGGTGAGGGGAATGTAAACAGATGCGCAAGAAGCGCATGATGCGCATGGAGCTGGCGTTCCGCTGCCAGGCGAGCTTTCGCCAATCCAAGCCCCTGTCTCTAGGCTACTCCCCAAACAGCACTTCTAAGAACCTTTTGTATAAGATCAAGTGTAGTAGCGTTCTTATAAGTTTAGGATATGCCGGGTGAGGGGAATGTAAACAGATGCGCAAGAAGCGCTGAAATAATATCCCTAAATGGTAAAAGTTTGCCAGTATATTTTGTGGATAACACAGCAGGGTGGCGACAAAGTTAACAACTTTGATGTGGAATCCATGAAAACAACCCAAATTTCTGCCTGACACACCTCGTTTGATAAAGGGACGATGTATGGAGGCAGCTATATGGACGACTTTTGGAGGTAGCAATGGAGACAACGTGTGGAGGCTGCTATGGAGACAATTTAATTTGGATAGTGCCTGTATGTGGCAGTCCCAAACATTTTTCAAACCAGAGGAGCAGGTAGGTGGCCCTCCAGTAAATGGGATAGATTGAGTGCCTGTATGTGGCAGTCCCAAAAATGTTTCAACACCAGAGGAGCAGAGTAGGTGGCCCTCCAGTAAAATGGAATAGATTGAGTGCCTGTATGTGGCAGTCCCAAAAATTCTTCAAACCAGAGGAGCAGGTAGGTGCCCTGCAGTAAAATGGAATAATTGAGTGCCTGTGTGCAGTCCCAAAAGTTTCAACCAAAGGAGCAGGTAGGTGGCCCTGCAGTAAAATGGAATAGATTGAGTGCCTGTATGTGGCTCCCAAAAATGTTTCAAACCAGAGGAGCAGGTAGGTGGCCCTCCAGTAAAATGGAATAGATTGAGTGCCTGTATGTGGCAGTCCCAAAAATTGTTCAAACCAGAGAGCAGGTAGTGGCCCTGCAGTAAATGGAATAGATGAGTGCCTGTTATGTGGCAGTCCCAAAATGTTTTTCAAACCAGAGGAGCAGGTAGGTGGCCCTCCAGTAAATGGAAATTGAGTTGCCTGTATGTGGCAGTCCCAAAAATTGTTCAAACCAGAGGAGCAGGTAGGTGGCCCTGCAGTAAAAGGAATAGATTGAGTGCTGTATGTGGCAAGTCCCAAAAATGTTTTCAAACCAGAGGAGCAGGTAGGTGGCCCTCCAGTAAAATGGAATAGATTGAGTGCCTGTATGTGGCAGTCCCAAAAATTTTTTAAAACAGAGGACCGGGTAGGTGGCCCTCCAGAAAAATGGAATAGATTGAGTGCCTGTATTGGCACTCACAAAAATTGTTTCAACACCGAGACCGGGTAGTGTGGCCCTCCAGAAAATTAAATGCATGAAGTACTATAGCAAGAGCCAGTGCCTGCAAAAAATAGCCATTTTCCTCTCTTTACTGTACAAAGAGAGGAGAAGGAGGAAAAATGAGGAGGAGGAGGAGGAGTGGATCAATTATTCAGGTTGAGCTTCACTTCACCATGGTGGAGATTGGAAATTCAGAAATCCAGACTTTATTCATTTATAAGCGTCAGCCTGTCAGCGCTGTCAGTCGACAGGCGTGGTACGCTTATCGCGTGATGATGCCACCAGCTGCACTGAAAACCGCTCGACAAAACGCTTGCGGAAGGCAGGCAAGAACCTCCAAGGCGTTACAGCGCCAGTTCGTGCCACATGTCCAGCTTTGAAACCCAGTAGTTGTAGGGAGCTGTGTGATCATTTAGGACGATGGTATGGTCAGCTACGTACTCCCTCACCATCTTTCTGTAAAGATCAGCCCTACTCTGCCGAGACTGGGGACAGGTGACAGTGTCTTGCGGTGGGGTGACATAAAGCTGGCAAAAGCCTTTTGTAAAGCGTACCCTTGCCAGTGCTGGACAAGCTGCCTGCTCGCTACTCTCCCTCGCTACTTGTCCCGCAGAACTACGCACTTCTGCTCGCGTACGCTGTCAGAAGGGAAAATACTGTTTCAGCTTGTGCACCAGGGCCTGCGGTATTCATGCATTCTCACACTCCTTTCCTCTCCAGGGATGAGAGTGGGAAGATTTTGCTCTTACCGTGGGTCCAGGAGAGTGAACACCCAGTAATCGGTGCTGGAATAAAATTCTTTGAACGCGAGGTCACGGGATAGGCAGCCTAGCATGAAATCGCCAATAGCGCCAGAGTACCAAACGCTAAGAATTCACTCCCCTCACTGGCCTGACTGTCCATTGTCCTCCTCCACTCCTCTTCTTCTGCCCATACATCGCTGAACAGTGAAGACCAACAATGGTCCCCTTGGTCTCGCCAACATTCTCCTCCTCTTCCTCCTCATCCTCCTCCACCTCCACTCCTCCGATCATGCGCTGAGAAACAGACCTCAGGGTGCTTTGGCTATCAACAAGGGAATATTCTTCCCCGTCTCTTGTGACGAGCGCAAAGCTTCCGACTTCATGCTGACCAGAGAGTTTTCAACAGGCCAAGCAGCGGATGTGAGGCTGATGATGGCGGCATCGCACTGACCATCTGTGTTGACTCCTCAAAGTTACTCAGACACTGACAGATATCAGACATCCACGTCCATCCTCATTGTAGACTTGAGGAGCGGACTGACCTGTATACCAGTTCTGGGTGGATACATTGGCAGTTACAATCGCTCTGCGGCTGCGTGGTAAACTCTGGATAACATGGTCAGTGTTGAATCCACTCGTGGGCACGTCGCACAACAGTCGGTGAGCGGCAGTGGAGGCGGCGCTGCGCTGCCCTGAGAGTGGCAGCATCTGGGCTGGACTTCCTGAAATGCGCACAGATGCGGCGCACCTTCGTGAGCAAATCAGACAGATTGGGGTATGTCTTGTAGGAAACGCTGCACATCAGATTAACACATGGGCCAGGCATGGCACATGTGTCAGTCTGCCGAGTTGCACGAGCCGCCACCAGGTTACGCCGTTGTCACACAAACATTCCCGGCTTGAGGTTCACAGCGGTGCCAGCACAAGATCAGTCTGCGCCGTGATGCCCTGTAATAGCTCTTGGGCGGTGTGCTTTGTCGCCTAGGCTCAGCAGTTTGAGCACCGCTGCTGTCGCTTAGCGACGGCACTGCTGCTGTGCCTAGAGCTAACCGACTGATGGCGCCGTGCCCACGGATGGTAGTTCGGAGGAGAGGTGGAGGAGGGTGGAGGAGAGGAGGCATAGTGGCCTGAAAACACCTGGGACCGAGGTGGCCCCGCATATCCTCGGCGCGGCATATATGCGAGCCCCAGGGTCAGACTGCGGTCCCAGCCTCCACCAAGTTAACCCAATGTGCCTCAGCGATATATAGTGGCCTGCCCGGCAGCACTCGTCCACTGTCCGTGGTCCAGGTGGACTTGTCAGAAACGGCGTTGGTAGGGCACGGATGATGTTGTCTGAACACGTGCTGTGCGGCTGGGGACGGCACAATCGGGAAAAGTAGTGGCGGCTGGGGACCGAATACCGAGGGGCGGCCCGCCGCCATGAGGTTGCGAAAGGCCATCGGTCTCTACTAGCCTATAGGGCAGCATCTCCAGACTAAGCAATCTGGAGATGTGCACATAAGGGCTTGGGCGTGCGGGTGGGTTGCACTATATTTGCGTTTCCGCTCCAGCGTTGGCGTTATGGAGAGTGAACGACTGGTGGTATGCTGTGGAGGATCGTGGAGGCGACGATGGGTTTTTGTGCCAGGGTCCTGGGCAGGGGGCTGACTAGCAGCTGACACAGGGGAAGGAGCAGTGGTGTGCACGGCGAGGTGAACGGGTCTTGTTGCCAATGAGTGGGGTGCTTAGCATTCATTCCTGCGCATACTGGTGGTAGTTAAGCTAGTAGTTGGTTGAACCCCGTCTGAGCCTGGTTGGGAAATGTTGCACACCACAGTCCGTCGGTCATCGGTGTTTCCTTAAAGAACCTCCACACTTCTGAAGATCTAGCCCTCGCCGCAAAGCCCTCACCACGGGAGCTTCACTAGTTGACAGTGGCGCTGATGCACACACTCTGGCCCTGCCTCCTCCTCTGGCCCCACCATGCCTCTTCCAACCTGTTCAGGTCGAGGACTCTCCTCCTCTCAGAAGCACTGTGTTCACCCGGCGCTCTCTCAACCCAGCGTGGGTCGTCACCTCATCATCCTCCGATCCCTCAGTCTGCTCCCCCCTCGGAGTTCCTGCCCTGACAACAACTTCCCCACTGTCTGACAACCGTGTCTCCTCATGGTCGACACCTCTTTACACACTTCCACTACGTCTAGAAGGCATCATCCACATACTTGACTGTGAAAACCTGGGCATCGGAAAATTGCTCAGCAGCAACCGGACAAGTGGTTTGTGACTGTGGGAAGGGTCCAGAAAACAGTTCCTCAGAGTATGCCGGTTCAAATGCCAAATTTTCCTGGGAGGGGGCAGACTGGGGGGGAGGAGGCTGAGGTGCAGGAGCTGGAGGAGTGGGGATTTCGGTGACATGGGTGGACTGCGTGGAAGACTGACTGGTGGTGGACAAATTGCTCGAAGCATTGTCAGCAATCCACGACATCACCTGTTCGCACTGTTCTGGCCTCAACAGTGCTCTACCACGAGTCCCAGTAACTTCAGACATGAACCTAGGGAGTGTAGCTCTGCGGCGTTCCCCTGCTCCCTCATCAGCAGGTGGTGTCTCACCCCGCCCAGGACCACGGCCTCTGACCCCTGCAGTAGTTGGACGCCCACGTCCCCGCCCTCGTCCTCTACCCCTAGCCCTCGGGTTAAACATTTTTAAAATGAGAGTTATAACTTTTTTTTTTTTTTTACTTCTTTTTGTTTTTTTTGGTGTTTTTTTGTGTTTTTTTTTTTTTTTGTGTTTTTTGTTTTTTTTTGAGTTTTTAAAACCAAACAATCCTATCCTATTGCTATGGCTATTTTCTAGCCAAGTATCAAAGGAAGCACACTACTATGCCAGATGAGATGACACTGAGTTATTGCCTAATAGAAATCCAACCCCTACTGAATTTTCCCACTTCGGCCTTTGCTATGGATATGTGCGCCACTAAGCGCAGAACACGTGCATTAATAGAAAATCCAACCCCTACTGAATTTTGCCACTTCGGCCTTTGCTATGGATATGTGCGCCACTAAGCGCAGAACACAGCGGTCGCAAGTCTCACTACAAATTGCTCAGAATTGGCAAGTACATGCACTGCAGAAACTACAGCCCCCGCAGATCAACCAGAAATCAAATATATAGAACGCTGACTGTAGGCTCAAGAGCTGTTTGTATTCTCCTATGGCTATTTTCTAAGCAAGTATCAAAGGAAGCACACTACTATGCCAGATGAGATGACACTGAGTTATTGCCTAATAGAAATCCAACCCCATCTATGAATTTTGCCACTTCGGCCTTTGCTATGGATATGTGCGCCACTAAGCGCAGAAACACAAGCGGTCGCAGTCTCACTACAAATTGCTAGAATTGGCAAGTACAATGCACTGCAGAAACTACAGCCACCAGCAGATCAACAGAAATCAAATATATAGAACGCTACTGTAGGCTTCAAGAAACTGTTTGTATTCTCCTATGGCTACTATTTCTAGCCAAGTATCAAAGGAAGCACACTACTATGCCAGATGAGATGACACTGAGTTATTGCCTAATAGAAATCCAACCCAACGGAATTTTGCCACTTCGGCTTTGCTTGGATATGTGCGCACTAAGCGCAGAAACAGCGGTCGCAAGTCTACGTACAAATTGTCAGAATTGGCAAGTACATGCACTGCAGAAACTACAGCCCCAAGCAGATCAACCAGAAATCAAATATATAGAACGCTATGTAGGCTTCAAGAAGCTGTTGTATTTTTTCCCTATGGCTATTTCTAGCCAAGTATCAAAGGAGCACACTACATGCCAGATGAGATGACACTGAGTATTGCCTAATAGAAATCCAACCCTACTGAATTTTGCCACTTCGGCCTTTGCTATGGATATGTGCGCCACTAAGCGCAGAAAACAGCGGGTCGCAAAGTCTCACTACAAATTGCTCAGAATTGGCAAGTACATGCCACTGCCAGAAACTACAGCCACCAGCAGATCAACCAGAAATCAAATATATAGAACGCTACTGTAGGCTTCAAGAAGCTGTTTGTATTCTCCTATGGCTATTTTCTAGCCAAGTATCAAAGGAAGCACACTACTATGCCAGATGAGATGACACTGAGTTATTTGCCTAATTAGAAATCCAACCCTACTGAATTTTGCCACTTCGGCCTTTGCTATGGATATGTGCGCCACTAAGCGCAGAAACACAGCGGTCGCAAGTCTCACTACAATTGCTCAGAATTGGCAAGTACATGCACTGCAGAAACTACAGCACCAGCAGATCAACCAGAAATCAACATATATAGAACGCTACTGTAGGCTTCAAGAAGCTGTTTGTATTCTCCTATGGGCTATTTTCTAGCCAAGTATCAAGGAAGCACTATATGCCAGATGAGATGACAATGAGTATTGCCTAATAGAAATCCAACCCCTACTGAATTTTGCCACTTCGGCCTTTGCTATGGATTGTGCGCCACTAAGCGCAGAAACACAGCGGGTCGCAAGTCTCACTACAATTGCCTCAGAATTGGCAAGTAATGCACTGCAGAAACTACAGCCACCAGCAGATCAACCAGAATCAAATATATAGACGCTACTGTAGGCTTCAAGAAGCTGTTTGTATTCTCCTATGGGGCTATTTTCTAGCCAAGTATCAAAGGAAGCACACTACTATGCCAGATGAGATGACACTGAGTTATTGCCTAATAGAAAATCCAACCCTACTGAATTTGCCACTTCGGCCTTTGCTATGGATATGTGCGCCACTAAGCGCAGAACACAGCGGTCGCAAGTCTCACTACAAATTGCTCAGAATTGGCAAGTACATGCACTGCAGAGAAACTACAGCCACCGCAGATCAACCAGAAATCAAATATTATAGAACGCTACTGTAGGCTTCAAGAAGCTGTTTGTATTCCTATGGCTATTTTCTGCGCAAGTATCAAAGGAAGCACACTACTATTGCCAGATGAGATGACACTGAGTTATGCCTAATAGAAATCCAACCCACTGAATTTTCCCACTTCGGTCTTTGCTATGGATATGTGTGCCACTAAGAGCTAAAAACACAACGGTAGCAAGTCCCCCTGCTAATCCTCACAAAAATGGTAAAAGATGCAAATATTAAAATAAAAAAAAGTGAACGTTATTGTAGCCCTAAGAAGGGTTGTTGGGTTCTTTGAGAATCACTCCTGTCCAACAGTAAGCTAATAGAACACCCTAACGCTTTCCTGACCAGCAGCAGCTCTCTCCTAGCGGCATCCAGAGACAGAATGATCGAGCAGCGCGGCCAGGGCTAGTCTATCCCAGGGTCACCTGATCTGGCCAGCCAACCACTGCTATCGACTGTAAGGGGGACCACGTCATGCTGGGTGGAGTGCAGAGTCTCCTGGCTTGTGATTGGCTCTGTTTCTGGCCGCCAAAAAGCAAAACGCGGGAGCTGCCATTTCCGAGCGGGCGAAGTATTCGTCCGAGTAACGAGCAGTTCGAGTACCCTAATGCTCGACAGAGCCATCAAGCTAGGACGAGCATGTTCGCTAATCTCTATATTAACCCTTTAAATGTTTCCCCATTAACAAAATTCTCACATTTCAATCCCATATTGATGTTTACCCAATAAAGATCATGACTTTGGGACTTAAAATACCGCTGTGAAACCCAATCCCCAAAACCCTTTATTCATTAACAGGCGTACACAGACGTTGGTTGTAAAGGCCACAGCGGCCGCATTTATTATAACAAAAGCATCATTAATCAATCACATTGTATAACATTACAATTTACATTAAACCAACTAGAAAGGGGTTCTGGAGGGCATCCAAAATTACCATCAAAGCAGTTTGTCACGAAGTCTCACTTGCCCCCAGCCGTATATGCGCCTGACCAGGGACCCAAAATGGAGACTTCCCCACCTCCTGAGATCCTTGTCCCAGGAATTCCACATTTCATCTGTTAATTCAACTTTTCGGGGGACTGGACACCCCGTGGTGCAGCTCCCCCGCTCTCAACACCTCCTTTTTAGCCCCGAGAACCCCTCTAAATCCGCCGCTGCGACATTAGTTTTGACCCCCCCATCGCATCCCTTATTTTAAAGGGGCGGGCGGGGCAAATTGTTCTTTTCTCCCCAGATTCAAGTGACAGGACTGACACTACTCGTGTCAGGTATATTACAAATATTCCCAAACCCTCCCATGTACGTGACTGCTCCAGACTTACTGTTAAACATCTCCCCCTTCATTTCTGACCTTCACCTAACCCCATAGATAGCTCCCCATTTAACCCTGTTGTCAGCGCCATTGTGTACATTCATTCACTTCATGCTCCTTTAAGCCCTTATGTTACAATTTTACTAGTTTTATTGCTCTTTAGCTCATTACTCCTATCAGTGAAAATTACCAAAGTGCGGGCAGAGACTATCTAAGCAGGCACTACATGATTCTCTGTGCTATGAGATGCTGTTGTTACTGACACTTTGCTTACATTATCATGGTACAAGGTTTATATACACATTTCATTTACCTTCTGACATAGTATTTGCATCTGAAAATAGAAAGAGAGATAAAAACAGATCAGAGATGAAGATGATCAGATCCATGAGATTCATAGAACATTCTCAGCACTGCTACATCTCAACCACAATATGCTGTCAGATTGATGTGGCCCCCCTCTCCTGGATAAGAGACCTTATTGATGGAGCTTGTAGCTTCTCTCTCCTCACGATGATTTCTCTGTGTGAGCACGTTGGAATGCAGAAGGAGGGCCGCTGCAGAGAGGAGCTCAGTGCAGTATCATGCAGAAGAGCAATATGTCATCCCGACCCTAAAGTAAGAGATTAATGGTCGGAACCAGGGACAAGCAAAATTGGTACACAGGACTGATAGAGACAGATTGTAATATATTCTGTGAAATGCTGCATTTTTGTTAATAAAATTGAATTACAGAATGTGTTATTTTGTTATCATGATATATTAAAGAAACTTGTCTTCATGGGAATTCCCTATAGTTCTCTCACAGCACCGGCTATACATTTCATTAACTGTTTATTTCTATCTCTACCAGTATTAATGTTCCAATGTTCCTCGATGTGATGAAAGCTGCCTGGCTGGTCACCCTATACATCCTGTAGAATAATAGAAAAATAAAGGAAATCTGCACAAGTTAAAAGTAGAAAAAACTTCAAAATTTTATTATCTTAAAAGTTACATCACAAGAAGTTAAAGGAATAGATACAGGTGAAGCGTTCGGACAAAAATAGTCTTAATCATACCTGTTGGAGGAAACATCATTATAGAGTTTTATAATGAGGAGAACGCCACCTGTTTGGATCAGTGGATTTGCTTGTAGTAATCTCAGTGGATTTGCTGATAAATTACTAAATGAGAGAACACAAGGTCTCATGGGAACTGTGGGCAGAGTGAATAGGCTTCAGGGCAGATACAGGAAGAGATTAGTCTCCAACCTACCTCATCACTGGTGAGAAGATTTTTGTTAACTACTTTCAGAACAAAAAATGCAATTACTGTGAAAAGAAATGGGTGTTTAACACATATAGGGATCGTTTGTTGTTTTTAACCCCTAAGAAACCAGGGTTTTTTCTGTCATTTTTCGCTTCAAAAATCCTACCTCATTTTTCCATGTACAGAGCTGTGTGAGGGCTATTTATATTCTTATGATTTATTTTAAGACTTTTTCAACTTTGGTGTAGGGAGCGTGAGGAGTCTGTTTGCAAAATGAGCTGACATTCTCATTGCTTACAATTTTAGAGACTGTACAAACTTTTGATCACTTTTATTACATTTTTTATTGATTGTAAAATGGTGTAAAAGACACGTTCGAGGAAATTTGGGGGTTTCCATTTTGGGATCCAACGCTGGCAATAACGTTTTACATTTGATAGATTAGGTATCGCCAACATCCAAATGCCCAATGGTTTGTGGTTTTTACTGTTTATTACAATTTATCAGTTCTAGGGAAAGGGGGGTGATTTGAATTGTAGTTTTTTATTATATTTTTTTAACTATTTTTTAAATTTTTAGATGCCCCTAGGGTTCATTAACCCTAGATGGTCTGATCATTCCTACCATATACTGCAATAAACTGCAGATGCCATACAGCTCGGGTCTGATGAAGACTGAGGTGTCATGGCAACCAATCGCTGCTCCCGATGATGTCTCGGGAAGTGAAGATTGGATCAAAGATGGCGGCGCCCACGCATCTTCTGAATGCAGCCTCGGAGTGTTAATACACAGGTTTACGGGTGGGTGTCTGATGCAATAGCAGCAAACTCCACTTCTGTATGAAGAGGGATCACCCCTACGCCCTCTAAGCGTGAAGGAGATGAAGGAGTTTAAAGTGGGAATCCCATATGACAATATGGTAATATCATATATATTTGGAGTTATGCATTAAATATAGATTTCTTCTATGTATACAACTATATATCTCCAAAATCCCCCTACATTATCTGCAACATTTCTACTATCTATATGTTTTCAGCTTCTTATTTCAGACAAATGAAGAGTACATTGGTGAGATTATACATACAAAAACAGAGATGATGCTTAATGTACCTCTCTATTGTTATCCAGTAAAAGTGCTCCATACGCCATGTGGAGCAGGAAAACCGCTCACATCACGACTCCCCGTAGCGTAGACAGTAAGTGGTATATGAAGCATTAAACACTTAGTTATTGGAAGTAACCATTGTGTTTTGCATGTGTAGTGTCAGGAGTTGTTTCGGCAGCATCAGGTCCCCGACTCACCCCGGCAAACTGCTGGACCAAAATGTACCCAGTCTTCTGATTGCATCAATAATTTGATTTTTTTGTTTTCGGGTCAAGTCTATTAAATGCAATTTTTCTTTACTTCTTTTCTCTACTTAGCCCCGATCTGCAAGAAAAAAAGAAAAGTATTATGTTTTCACATCCCAGGAAGAAAAGGGAAATCAAAAGTCTCAGTAGTTGTCAAGGAAAACGTGGCCAACTTTGATCACATTGGGGGTAATGTGTCACACACCGCACTGTGTCGCAATATAATATTAAGATATTAAATTATACCATGGAGACTATTGTGACTCACTTATAGAGTTTTCACTTACACTTTCGGTCATCGTTTCACATTTCAAGATGGATGGGATTGGATTCTTAAGTCCTCAGCCAATGTAGATAATAAACCCTGTCCCCCCCATTTATCATGTGTTTATTATATTAACAGTGACCCAAATATTGTAGAAGATTATTGGAAACCCCAGAGCACCAGCGTCCAGGAGGTGCATGTTCACCTTCTAAAGCTCCAACTGGTAAATCCTCCTGGTCTCTGGCATTGGTTTGGTTCACATTACAATTCCTGGTTGTATACCTTATTTGAGCCAGTCTAGTATGTCAGCACTCATCAGTGTGACCTCTAATACCTCATTTGCTCGTGGCTGTCTGTCCAGTCTGTCCCACATCAGGCCGTGGCGGGTGCACAGAGACCTTCACAGACATCCTGCTCTTTAACCAAGGTACAACACAACTCTATGTCTCTCCAAGAGTCTCAGTCGTTATTCACCTTCACAAACAACCAAAACCAACCAGGGTTTCGACAAAACTTAGCGAATACTAGATACATGACACCTAGATCCTATAGTATAGCACAACAATGCCATATCCAAAACAAAAATCAAAATTTGCATGGATAATGCAGTGACGAGCACCAAAATTGTGTAAATAAAGGCTTCTTCTTCGCCCATCATAGTCATCACCAACTTTACTAATGCAACAGCATCAATCAGGGGTTGGGTTACTTTAGTTGGTGAGTCCATATAAGCTGGTATGACACCAAATGGGTAGTTATTAGAGATGAGCGCGTTAACTCTTCCCAGCTTGATGCTCGTTCGAGTATTAGAATACTCCGAACAGCTCATTGCTCGGACAAGAGTATTTCCCCTGCTTGAGAAGAGCATTTAATTAAGAAAAGACAGTGAAGAACAGTGAGAATACAATTCCAAAACAGGGAATACAGGGACACAGGTCATTTAAGTGAAGAACACAGGTGAAAGAACACAGTGAAGAACACATTGCAGTGTTTCGAACATCTGATAACTAGCCGAAGACCACAAACGCCGAGCTGGATCAAGCATGCAGGAGGGAGGTAAGAAGCAGAAAGTGCGCGAGAGCGGAGGAGGCATCGAGGGGGCGAAGGGATGGGAGGGCATGGGGAGAGGAGGGCGCGGGATGGAGAACAGGCGGCATGGGGAAGGGGCGGAGGAGCGGATGGGGGCATCAAGGAGCGGACATGGAGGAGTGGAGCGGGGCTGTAGAGCTGGATGGAGGAGAGGACAGGGGGCTGAAGTGGGCCATGAGGAGCGGAGCAGGGGCTGGAGCGGGCATGGAGGAGCGGAGCAGGGCTGGAGCGGGCAATGGAGGAGCGGGGGCGGCGAGCGGGCATGGAGGAGCGGGGGCTGGAGGGGCATGGGGGGAGCGCAGCGGGGGCTTGAGCGAAACGGAGCGTGCAGGAGGGAGGATGGGCTGGAGCAGGACCAACAGTCCGACCCTGATCACATCACAGCCCAGCCCGAGCACAGAAAGAACAGTGAAAACACATTGCAGATGGTTCCGTACATCTGCTAACTCGGAAGACACACGCGCCGACGAATGGTGTCTTCACAATAGTTATGAATATAACTGATGTGTGAAGAACACATTGCAGATGATGGAAACAGCTGCAATATATACGTTCAGAATATTTTCTTCATTATACTATTGTGAAGAACACCGTGTCGGCGCGCGGTCTTCGGATAAGTTAGCAGATGTACGGAACCATCTGCAATGTGTTCTTCACTGTGTGTTCTTTCAATGTGTTCTGTCAGTGAAAAAATCTGCAAACCATCTGCAATGTGTTCCTGTAGTCTTCTTTCAGTGAAAATGGCTCGAGGCTCCCATTGACTTCATGGGGTCCGTTATTCGATAAGAGCACTCGAGCATCGGTTAAAGTTCGACTCGAGTAACGAGCACTCAAGCATTTAGATGCTCGCTCATCTCTAGTTAGTATGCAGTGCACATAAGTTTATAAGTAGTTTAGGTTTAGGTCTATAAAGACTAACCTATACCCTTACAGTGTTGATAGAGGGAAAGCAAAAACATCATAATGTTGATGACAATAGTCCATGAAAGAAGAAACCCCTTGCATACTCCAATATGGCTGTCAGAATGAATACCGGATTAAAGTCCCATCTCAGAATCAATTTTCCATAACATGAGATATTTTTGTTCCCAAAAAGGCATCCAGACCCCTTTTAAAACATTGTACAATGTATAGCTACATAATTTACATATATTTTTCTTATTTTAGTAGTTTTAAATTCAGGGGGATAGTTTCAAACCATGAAGGTTCCAGAATTCTGCTTCAATTTGCATTTAAAAGTGTTCTGTTTGCTGTGCACCACTGCAATGGACACAGGTATGGACCTCATGCGTCAGCTTTGGGCTACTCCTAAGTGTTTTATCTCAGTATTTTCATGGTTTTGCCTTTTTAATCCCCCTTGCTAAGGGGACCACAGGCTGTACCTTCTAGAGTAGTTGGGATGTTAGTGGTGTTTAGCCTTGCTTTACAGATCGCGCTAGGCACCTCTGAAGTCACGGCAGGTAGGGTTTTAGCATAGTCAAAGTCAGGTAAGAGGCCATTGCAGGTAGGGCAGTTCATAAAGTTGATAAAACAAGCAGGTGATAAAACAAAAGAAAACAGACATAGACAGCCAAACACCTTGCACACACTAAAAAAAACAGAAGGTTGCATCCAAAGTAGACAACATCGTGTTCCCCAAAACTTTGAAATGGATTGCAAAGAGGTTGATGTCGTGATTTATTATTGTTAATCCTGATCTGCACAGAGATCAGGGATTGCTTGCATGCATGGAACTCTCCAGAATCAAGTTTATTATACTCCTCTGGCTGAAGTTTCAGATACTTCTTAGAGAGTGCTTCAAGAGCCTAACAAAAATGTCTCCACACAGAGGGCTTACCCTCTGGTGGTGCAGCTCTGCCTCTCCCTTACACGAGCCTGTTTAAAGTTGCTGCCCAGTAGCCTACTACTTCCCCAGGCCCAAGTTACTGGTGCGGGTTGTGAGGGCTATTACCAGCTGCATCTAACCACAAAAACGTGTAGCCAATGATAGTCCCCCGACGCCGTCTAGCCATAGTGTGTAACATCATGTTAACGCAGTCCTGAACCGTTGCTAAGCAACATGACACTGCACAGCGAATACAATCAAAAAAGTAAATAATAAATTTACTTTTTTGATTGTATTCGCTGTGCAGTGTCATGTGCTTGCAACGAG
The DNA here is from genome assembly GCA_019512145.1 of Engystomops pustulosus. Lineage (NCBI taxonomy): Eukaryota > Metazoa > Chordata > Amphibia > Anura > Leptodactylidae > Engystomops > Engystomops pustulosus. The sequence goes on from CM033644.1 coordinate 30,636,137, forward strand.
TTCAGGACATGCTCGTAACTGAGTTTTACAAATGCGTTAACATGATGTTTACACACTGTGGCTGACAGCGTGCAGGGAACTATCAATTGGGCTTACACTGTTTTTTGTACACTCACACAGTGTTATGATCATATGATGTAATAATATTGCGATTGAATTATGCTGTATTGATATGCTTTTTATATGTTTTTTGAGCATGATTTAACAAATCTTATCCACACCACCTGGTTTTTTTAATCATGAGTCACATCCTGTGGGGGTTTTAAACCCGCCCTGTATCACTGTTTCACTGCTTGAGAATGGCTCTAGAGTCAGCCGAAACGTTAGTACTTACCACTGGTGGAAAAAATATCACTATTTATCTTGGAGTGCTGCTTCCTTCTTGGAGTTGTTATACATATGGGATCCTGAGTCAGGTTCCTTGAAGCCTGCACCCACATTGGATTAATCCGCCACATCCACAGTGCTGCTTCTTCTACCTATTATCGAATACCTGCATAGGAATATGTATCAAAATGATAGTTTTATTTATAATAACTCCCTGTATTTAATGAATCTCCCTGATAATGGACACGATAATGATAACCTTCAACCAGAGAGCTGTAATCTTCTTTTACCCTGAGATCTCCCCTCCCCCTCCATGTGCCCAAAAGACAATACTCCTTAGTGCAATGTTTATCTGCTAATATGACAGTAATTATCCTAGCCCCATGCGCTGCCATGGAAGGTGACAACACAATTTGATACAAATAATCATTTTTAAACCGTTGTTTGCAAATGGCACAATCTCCGATGTAAAACACATTGGCCTATAATAAACACTGATGATATATAACAACTACATAAATCCTTTTATTACAATCCCAGAAGATTCCTCTTAGCTGAACGAGGATGTTCTCTGATGAATATTCATTCTTCTCGTAGCAATGAAGACTTTGTCATGTTCATATTAGCAGTTGTGATGCTACAGGGTAAAGTAAATTGTGCAATGGTCTTCATTGACGCTTGTAAAGAAATTCGGGAGAGTTTCATAAAGTCATAATCTTTTCTTTTTTTTTTTTATTGTATCGCCGCACACAGATTACGCAGCCGCCGGCACAAAGCAGGTCAATCGGTCCCTGTCCCTAATGGGCTCCACAATCTAAAAAACCTAACAGTATGTTTTGATTGTGGGAGGAAACGGAAGTAGCCAGGAAGAAACCCACGCAAACACGAAGAGAACATACAAACTCTTTGAGATGTTGACTGGGTGGATTCGGAACCCCGGACTCCAGTGATACAAGCAGATGTGCTAACTCACTCAGCCACCGTGCGCCCTATCTTTAGTTGCTGTAGACTCCTGAATTGCTAAAATAAACCTTTGCTAATTTCTCTGCTAAATGGAAACAACAGAGCGAGCAAGAAATAAATGATTAAGCTGGTAAATGACCAAGCACTAAATGATTCGAGGGAGTGCAGGAGCTATAGGGGGGCACATAGTGCGGGGGCCATGTCCTACTGTCTCTATGAGATGCAGATCATCCAAGCAGCTTTCAGGAGGCTCCTGCACTTTAATTTTATAGTTAGTTTGCAGGAACATCAGCAGGGCTTAGAGTTGATAAGACCCAAATCTGACTCCCACATAGATGGGGCATGTCTAAATTATAGTAATAATAAAGTTTTTTAATCACCATCATGATACAAAAAACCAAGTTATTTCAAGTACAATTAAGATTTTTTGTCTCTAAGGTTGGAAGACAAATTGTAATGATGCAAAACACTATGTAAAAATTAAATAAAAACTTAAAAGAATAAGAATAACAGTTTTCTACAAAAATGTACTGAATAATATAATATTCTTAGAAATAGTATTGCCTGCATACGATCCTCCTTCTCCATAGATGACCTCAAGTCTGACTTAATATTTCAAGGCTAGAGAGCAGCCTCTTCTACACTATGCAGTCAGCGCACAGGCAACATCTACAAAATTTATGCCGATATATAGTAATTGCCTTATGAACAGTCAGTTGAGATGAATGATTGAACTTTCAATATAAGACTTTCTTTGGGAAGAAGATGAGTAAGTCGTCCTTTTTTAACATCATAACCTGCTCACCAGCCTCTAGCCCACCTGGCGATCCGCCGACCGAACAGCCGACCCCGGCCGGCCGGCCTGGCCCCCCGAGCCACAATAGAGGACCCGTAAGGGAGTGATCGCCCGATGGGAGCCAAAACGTCGTCCCATATGCTCCGATGTGATAGGGGTATAGAAGCTCTAGCAAGCAACGAACCGCGATTAAAATCTTCTCCACCCATGAACCTATGAAACAGAAGTCCCCTTAACCAGAAAACTATCCAGCACTCGTTATCCACCAGACCTCCCCCCCCCCCCCAGATACAAAGCTCTCTGGACCAACTCCGGACGTAAAGGGGTGCCCGCCATTTAAGCACATTGCAGCCAAAGACCAGTGAGATGGTCGGCCTGTAAAATAAGAACGTTATACTATCCTATAGCCTGGCTGTATGCATGCAAGTCTTATGCCAACCCCCGTGCAACATTCTTGTCCTAGAGCTCTTCGTCCCGCTGTCCCATGACAAAGGATGGAAATGCTAATTACTTTAATCTCAATGTAGATAAACACTGGCCAATCGGTCACCTCGTGATTCCGTTAACACCGAGCCTCCCCATTCGTCGTGGACCTCCCCTTGTCTTTTCCCTCCTCCCCCCTCCTCCAAGTCTTTAGTTACACCTCCTTCCTTTCCCGTTTCTTCCTCTCGTGTCATCTCATCTGGCATAGTAGTGTGCTTCCTTTGATACTTGGCAGAAAATAGCCATAGGAGAATACAAACAGCTTCTTGAAGCCTACAGTAGCGTTCTATAATATTTGATTTCTGGTTGATCTGCTGGTGGCTGTAGTTTCTGCAGTGCATGTACTTGCCAATTCTGAGCAATTTGTAGTGAGACTTGCGACGCTGTGTTCTGCGCTTAGTGGCGCACATATCCATAGCAAAGGCCGAAGTGGCAAAATCTAGTAGGGGTTGGATTCTATTAGGCAATAACTCAGTGTCATCTCATCTGGCATAGTAGTGTGCTTCCTTTGATACTTGGCTAGAAAATAGCCATAGGAGAATAAAAAGCTTCTTGAAGCCTACAGTAGCGTCTATATATTTGATTTCTGGTTGATCTGCTGGTGGCTGTAGTTTCTGCAGTGCATGTACTTGCCAATTCTGAGCAATTTGTAGTGAGGACTTGCGACCGCTGTGTTCTGCGCTTAGTGGCGCACATATCCATAGCAAAGGCCGAAGTGGCAAAATTCAGTAGGGGTTGGATTTCTATTAGGCAATAACTCAGGTCATCTCATCTGGCATAGTAGTGTGCTTCCTTTGATATGGCTAGAAATAGCCATAGGAGAATACAAACAGCTTCTTGAAGAGCCTACAGTAGCGTTCTAATATTTGATTTCTGGTTGATCTGCTGGTGGCTGTAGTTCTGCAGTGCATGTACTTGCCAATTCTGAGCATTTGTAGTGAGACTTGCGACCGCTGTGTTCTGCGCTTAGTGGCGCACATATCCATAGCAAAGGCCGAAGTGGCAAAATTCCGTAGGGGTTGGATTTCTATTAGGCAATAACTCAGTGTCATCTCATCTGGCATAGTAGTGGTGCTTCTTTGATACTTGGCTAGAAAATAGCCATAGGAGAATAAAACAGCTTCTTGAAGCTACAGTAGCGTTCTATATATTGATTTCTGGTTGATCTGCTGGTGGCTGTAGTTTCTGCAGTGCATGTACTGCCAATTCTGAGCAATTTGTAGTGAGACTTGCGACCGCTGTGTTCTGCGCTTAGTGGCGCACATATCCATAGCAAGGCCGAAGTGGCAAAATTCAGTAGGGGTTGGATTTCTATTAGGCAATAACTCAGTGTCATCTCATCTGGCATAGTAGTGTGCTTCCTTGATACTTGGCTAGAAAATAGCCATAGGAGAATACAAACAGCTTCTTGAAGCCTACAGTAGCGTTCTATATATTTGATTCTGGGTTGATCTGCTGGGGCTGTAGTTTCTGAGTGCATGTACTTGCCAATTCTGAGCAATTTGTAGTGAGACTGCGACCCGCGTGTTCTGCGCTTAGTGGCGCACATATCCATAGCAAAGGCCGAAGTGGCAAAATTCAGTAGGGTTGGATTTCTATTAGGCAATAACTCAGGTGCATCTCATCTGGCATAGTAGTGTGCTTCCTTTGATACTTGGCTAGAAAATGAGCCATAGGAGAATACAAACAGCTTCTTGAGCCTACAGTAGCGTTCTAATATTTGATTTCTGGTGATCTGCTGGTGGCTGTAGTTTCTGCAGTGCATGTACTGCCAATTCTGAGCAATTGTGTGAGGAGACTGCGACCGCTGTGTTCTGGCTTAGTGGCGCACATATCCATAGCAAAGGCCGAAGTGGCAAAATTCAGTAGGGGTTGGATTTCTATTAGGCAATAACTCAGTGTCATCTCATCTGGCATAGTAGTGTGCTTCCTTTGATACTTGGCTAGAAATAGCCATAGGAGAATACAAACAGCTTCTTGAAGCCTACAGTAGCGTTCTATATATTTGATTTCTGGTTGATCTGCTGGGGTGGCTGTAGTTTTCTGCAGTGCATGTACTTGCCAATTCTGAGCAATTTGTAGTGAGACTTGACCGCTGTGTTCTGCGCTTAGTGGCGCACCATATCCATAGCAAAGGCGAAGTGGGAAAATTCAGTAGGGGTTGGATTTCTATTAGGCACTAACTCAGTGTCATCTATCTGGCATAGTAGTGTGCTTCCTTTGATACTGGCTAGAAAATAGCCATAGCAAAGGATGGATTGTTTGGTTTTAAAAAACTCAAAAAAAAACAAAAAACACAAAAAAAAAAAAAAACACAAAAAAACAAAAAAAAACAAAAAAAGAAGTAAAAAAAAAAAAAAAGTTATTAACTCTCATTTTAAAATGTTTAACCCGAGGGCTAGGGGTAGAGGACGAGGCGGGGACGTGGGCTGAACTACTGCAGGGGTCAGAGGCCGTGGTCCTGGGCGGGGTGAGACACCACCTGCTGATGAGGGAGCGAAAGGGGAACGCCGCAGAGCTACACTCCCTAGGTCTTCTGTCTGAAGTTACTGGGACTATGTGGTAGAGCACTGTTGAGGCCAGAACAGTGCGAACAGGTGATGTCGTGGATTGCTGACAATGCTTCGAGCAATTTGCCACCACCAGTCAGTCTTCCACGCAGTCCACCATGTCACCGAAATACCCACTCCTCCAGCTCCTGCACCTCCAGCCCTCCTCCCCCAGTCTGCCCCCTCCCAGGAAAATTTGGCATTTGAACCGGCATACTCTGAGAACTGTTTTCTGGACCCTTCCCACAGTCACAAACCACTTCGGTTGTGCTGAGCAATTTTCCGATGCCCAGGTTTTCCACCAGTCACAGTTGTGGGTGATGATGACCTTCTTGACGTAGTGGAAGTGTGTAAAGAGGTGTCGCGATGAGGAGACACGGTTTGTAGACAGTGGGGAAGTTGTTGTCAGGGCAGGAAGTCCGGGGGGGAGCAGACTGAGGGATGGAGGATGATGAGGTGACAGACCCAAGCTGGGTTGAGAGGCCGGGTGAACAACAGTGCTTCTGGACGGAGGAGAGATGAGCTACTCTGACACCTGAACAGGTTGGAAGAGGCAGTTGGTGGGGCGACGGACGAGAGCAGGGCCAGAGCTGTGCACGGCCACTGTCAACTAGTGAAGCTTCCCGTGGTGAGGGCTCTTGCGGCGAGGGCTAGATCTTCAGAAGTGTGGAGGTTCTTAAGGAAACACCGGATGACCGACGGACTGTGGTGTGCAACATTGCCACAACCAGGCTCACAGGGGTTCCACCACTACTAGCTTAACTACCAACAGTATGCGCAGGCATATGAATGCTAAGCACCCCACTCAGTGGCAAACAAGCCCGTTCACCTCCGCCGTGCACACCACTGCTCCTTCCCCTGTGTCAGCTGCTAGTCCAGCCCCCTGCCCAGGACCCTGGCACAAAAACCCCATCGTCGCTCCACGATCCTCCACAGCATCCACCAGCGTCAGCTCTCATACCCCAGACGCTGGAGCGGAAACGCCAAATTGTGCAACCCACCCGCACGCCCAAGCCCTTAATGTGCACATCTCCAGAATTGCTTAGCCGTGGAGTGCTGCCCTATAGGCTAGTAGAGACCGAGGTGCCTTTCGAACCTCATGGCGGCGGCCGCCCCTCGGTATTCGGTCCCAGCCGCCACTACTTTCCCGATGTGCCGTCCCAGCTGCACCAGCACGTGTCAGACAACATCATCCGTGCCTGACCAACGCCGTTTTCTGACAAGGTCCACCTGGCCACGGACACGTGGACGAGTGCTGGACGGGCAGGGCCACTATATACGCTGACGGGCACATTGGGTTAACTTGGTGGAGGCTGGACCGGTCGACCCTGGGGCTGCTCTATACTGCCGACGCCGAGGATTGGGGCCTACCTCGGTCCAGGGTGTTTCAGGCCTACTATGCCTCCTCCTCCTCCCACCCTCCTCCACCTCCTCCTCCGAACTACCATCCGTGGGCAGGCGCCATCAGTCGGTAGCTCTAGGCACAGCAGCAGTGCCGTCGCTAAGCGACAGCAGGGCGGTGCTCAAACTGCTGAGAGAGGGACAAAAGGCACACCGCCCAAGAGCTATTACAGGGCATCACGGCGCAGACTGATCTTGTGGCTGGACCGCTGAACCTCAGCCGGGAATGGTTGTGTGTGACAACGGCCGTAACCTGGTGGCGGCTTGCAACTCGGCAGAACCACATGTGCCATGCCTGGCCCATGTGTTAAATCTGATAGTGCAGCGTTTCCTCAAGACATACCCAAATTGTCTCTGATTTGCTCACGAGAGGTGCGCCGCATCTGTGCGCATTTCAGGAAGTCCAGCCCAGATGCTCGCCACTCTCAGGGCAAGGCAGCGCCGCCTCCAACTGCCCGTCCTCACCGAACTGTTGTGCGACGTGCCCACGAGGTGGAATTCAACACTGACCATGTTATCCAGAGTTTACCAGCAGCGCAGAGCGATTGTAGACTGCCAATGTCAACTTCCACCAGAACTGGTAGTCAGGTCAGTCAGCTTCCTCAAGTCTACAAGGAGGTGGACGTGGATGTCTGATATCTGTTCAGGTGCTGAGTAACTTTGAGGAGTCAACACAGATGGTCAGTGGCGATGCCGCCATCATCAGCCTCACCATCCCGCTGCTTGGCCTGTTGAAAACTCTCTGGTCAGCATGAAGTCGGAAGCTTTGCGGTCGTACAAGAGACGGGGGAAGAATATTCCCTTGTTGATAGCCAAAGCACCCTGAGGTCTTTTTCAGCGCATATCGGAGGAGGTGGAGGTGGAGGAGGATGAGGCTGGAAGAGGAGGGAATGTTGGCGAGACACAAGAGGGGGCCATTGTTGAGCCTTCATGTTCAGCGTGGTATGGGCAGAAGAAGAGGGAGTTGGAGGAGGAGGAAGAATGGACAGTCAGGCCAGTGAGGGGAGTGAATTTTACGCGTTGGTACTCTGGCGCATATGGCAGATTTCATGCTAGGCTGCCTATCCCGTGACCCTCGCGTTCAAAGAATTTATTCCAGCACCGATTACTTGGGGTTCATTCCTGGACCACGGTACAAGCAAAAATTGCCACCTCATCCCTGGAGAGGAAAGGAGTGTGGAGAATGCATGAATACCAGCAGGCCCGGTGCACAAGGGAAACAGATTTCCCTCTGACAGCGCTAGCGGCAAGAGTGCGTAGTTCTGCGGGCAAGTAGCGAGGGAGAGTAGGCGAGCAGGCAGCTTGTCCAGCAATGGCAAGGGTACGCTTTACAAGGATTTTGCCAGCTTTATGTCACCCAGAAGAGCACGTCACTGTCCCCAGTCTCGGCAGAGTAGGGCTGATCTTTACAGAAAGATGGTGAGGGAGTACGTAGCTGACCATACCATCGTCCTAAATGATCACACAGCTCCTACAACTACTGGGTTTCAAAGCTGGACATGTGGCACGAACTGGCGCTGTACGCCTTGGAGTTCTGCCTGCCCTCCGCAAGCGTCTGTCCGAGCGGGTTTTCAGTGCAGCTGTGGCTCATCACCGATAAGCGTAACGCCTGTCGACTGACAGGCTGACAGGCTGACGCTTATTAAAATGAATAAAGCTGGATTTCTCAGAATTTCCAATCTCCACCAGGTGGAAGGAACTCACCTGAATAATTGATCCACTCCTCCTCCTCCTCCTCATTTATCCTCCTTCTCCTCTTTGTACAGTAAAGCAGAGGAAATGGTATTTTGACAGGGCCACGGCTTGGTATAGTACTTCATGCATTTAATTTTCTGGAGGGCCACCTACCCCGTCCTCTGTTGTAACAATTTTTGTGAGTGCCACATACAGGCACTCATCTATTCCATTTTTGGAGGGCCCACCTACCCGGTCCTCTGTTTAAAAATGTTTTGGGACTGCCACATACAGGCACTCAATCTATCCATTTACTGGAGGGCCACCTACACTGCTCTCTGGTTTGAAAACATTTTGGGATGCATACGCACTCAATCTATTCCATTACTGCAGGGCCACCGACCTGTCCTCTGGTTTGACAATTTTTGGACTGCCAACATACAGGAACTCATCTATTCCATTTACTGGAGGGCCACCTACCTGCTCCCTGGTTTGAAAATTTTTGGGACTGCCACATACAGGCACTCAAGCTATTCCAACTGCAGGGCACCTACCTGCTCCTCTGGTTTGAACAATTTTGGGGCTGCCACATACAGGCACTCAATCTATTCCATTTTACTGGAGGGGCCACCTACCTGTCCTCTGGTTTGAAACATTTTTGGGACTGCCACCACAGGCACTCAATCTATTCCATTTTACTTGCAGGGCACCTACTGCTCCTCTGGTTTGAAACAATTTGGGACTGCCACATACAGGCACTCAATCTATTCCATTTTACTGCAGGGCCACCTACCGTCTCTGGTTTGAAGAATTTTGGGACGCCGCATACAGGCACTCAATCTATTCCATTTTAATGGGGGCCACCTACCTGCCTCCTCTGGTTTAACATTTTTGGGACTGCCACATACAGGCACTAAATCTATCCATTTACGGAGGGCCACCTACGCTCCTCTGGTTGAAAAATGTTTGGGACTGCACATACAGGCACTATCCAAAAATTGTCTCCATAGCAGCCTCCACGTTGTCTCCATTGCTACCTCCAAAAGTCGTCCTATAGCTGCCTCCATACATCGTACCTTTATCAAACGAGGTGTGTCAGGCAGAAAATTTGGGGGTTTTCATGGATTCCACATCAAAGTTGTTAACTTTGTCGCCACCCTGCTGTGTTATCCACAAAATTATGGCAAACTTTACCATTTAGGGATATTATTTCAGCGTCTTGCGCATCTGTTTACATTCCCCTCACCCGGCATATCTAAACTATAAGAACGCTAAGACACTTGATCTATCACAAAGGTTCTTAGAAGGCGGTTTGGGGAGTAGCTAGGACAGGGGCTTGGATTGGCGAAAGCTCGCATGGCAGCGGAACGCCAGATCCATGCGCATCATGCGCCTTCTGGCATCTTGTTTACATTCCCTCACCCGCACATATCCAAACTTATAAGAACGCTACTACACTTAACTTGGTGCAGGGCGGACGAGTCTGACCCTGGGGCTGGTCATATCATGCCGACGCAGAGATTGCGGGGGGCACCTCGGTCCAGGTCTCAAAGGCCTAAACACTCCTCCCAACCTCCTTCTCTACCTCCTCCTCCTCCGAATTACCATCCGTGGGCATGGCGCCATCAGTCGGTAGCTCTAGGCACAGCAGCAGTGCCGTCGCTAAGCGACAGCAGGCGGTGCTGAAAACTGCTGAGCCAGGCGATAAAGACCACACCGCCCAAGAGCTAGCCAGGCATTCCACATCAAAGTTGTTAACTTTGTCGCCACCTGCTGTGTAATCCAAAAAATATACTTGCAAACTTTTATCATGTACGATATTATTTAGCGCTTCTTGCGCATCTGTTTACATTCCATCACCGCCATATCCTAAAAACTTATAAACGCTACTACACTTGATCTTATACAAAAGGTTCTTAGAAGTGCTGTTTGGGAGTTAGCCTAGACAGGGCTGGATTGGCGAAAGCTCGCCTGGCAGCGGAGCACGCCAGCTCCATGCCAAAGATCCAACAATAGTTTTAACGCACACCTTTATCTTAACTAGTTCACTGCCTCATACATGGTCCCCTATCAAACGAGCTGTTCGGCAGAATTTTGGTTGTTTCATGGCTCCATGTTAACTTTGTCGCCACCCTGCTGGTAATCCACAAAAATATACTGGCAACTTTATCATGTACCGATAGTTATTTGAGCTTGCTCACCTCCTTTGGTTCCTCTCTGCCACCCATGGTTGAAGCCTGAGTCCATTAGGGTATGTCAGCATGACACTCTCTAGCCTGTTGCCCGCTGGCCTCTTGCATGCAGTTCTCCCTATAGTGTCAGGGTCTAATTATGGATGTTTTAGTGCTATCTAGCTATTTCTGTCACTCTGTCTGGCAAGTGCTGTTTGCCTAATTTTGCCATATGGTGCGATTAGGCAGCCTCGAGGCATCCATGCATGCTGACCGCTGTTTTGTCCGCATTCCGTGGTGTTCCATCCTTTTGAGGTTCCCAGTGTTTGGCAAGCTTCCTGGCATAGCCTTGGTCCCCTTGAAAATGCTCGAGTCTCCCCATGACATTCAATGGGGTTCGTTATCGGAGAGCACAGAGATGGGAAAGTTCGTTCTCGAAGAACGAGTACACAGGCTTTAGTTGTCGCTCATCCTAGTCTTTAATATCTATATGAGGGATGAGTGCAGCATGAGGTGAAGGGAATTAGCACTTCTGAAATGATGAGCTGTTGCTTCCTGTAACTTCTCCAGGTATGGCTGTTGTTTGTAAACACCACCATTTCATATTAAGGAACAATAGTTATAATATAATAAATCTATTTATATAGGCACATCAAATTCCGTAGTGTTACAAATCACTAGGGGAATATACAACTATATTACATTACAAAGAACAAACAGAATGGACATTAGGACTGAGGGCCCTGCTTCACAAGAGCTGTACAGTCTATGAGGATGGGGTGTGACACAAGAGTTACAGTCTATGAGGATGGAGGGGGACCACAAGAGGTTGTCATAATTGTCCAGCACAGTCTTTATACGGAGTCTAGAGCATATAAAATAATTTAAATAATTTAATAAATAAAAATGTTGTGCTTGAACCAGCCATCAGCCGCCATCTTATTTACAGGTCCTGGTGATGAAAAGACTGCAGAGAAGCCTGGAGCTGGTAAATATTTGCGTTCCGATAACAGTTAGGATAGTACATAGGATGGTAGTAAGAGAGAGTTGACATTTCATGCAGTTAGCGAGTGTGATAGGCTGCCTAAAGGTGGGTTTTAAGAGCAAGTTGAAGCTTTGGAGGGTGGGTATTAGTCTGAGAGTCGGGGAAGGGCATTCCAGAGAATTGGTGCAACGCGGGAGAAATCCTGAGGACATGCATGGAGGGTTCAAATTAAGGTAGAGTCAATAATAATCCCTTTTAAAGATTACCAACATGATTATTTAAAAGATTAATATTAAAGATTAATATATCCAACATTTGACTGATTAAATACTCCTTAGTGGTGGATGTAGGCAAATATGACACGAAGGTCAATGCCAGTCATCTCCCACTACACGTTACACAATTCGCAAGTGGTGGTCTGCCCACTATTGTATGACATTATAGTAAATGGCGCCTATACGACTGTCAATGTATGTAGAGAAATGAGGATTAATTGACATTCCGCACAAGATGGTAAACAGGTTGCCTTATTAGACAAGTAATAATGAGGGGGTCGGCACCTCCCAGCGCTACTTCCTCACAATTATGCTCAGGGAAGTATTTGCTGGAGTAATTATGTTACATCTTCGTAGGGAAACAGCTGTCAAGATGATTTATGTTTATGCTGCTTAAAGTATCTTTTTTTTTGAAGCCCATCAAACAAGGGATCTCTTACTGGCTGCTTCCAACACACGTAGTGCTTTTAATAAGCCCGCACAGAGTATGGAGAAGAACACTTTACATAGAAAAATTAGGCAACAGGGATATTATATTTTTTGCGCAGAACTTGTTTCCAGGGTGACATTTGGCCTTGATGTTCTTGTAGTTTCGGATCTGGAGTCTTTCAATTTAAGTGTTATGTTGAGGTCATTTATTGCTGTAGTGTTAATTCTTAAAGCCCAGCTATGTCTCCAACGTCAAGATGTTTGGACATCTTTAAAGGGTTCGACTGACACAGACATCCATACATCAGATACTCATTAGTGAGATGGTAACTGAAGGTGGTCCTGCGGTCTCACCATATCAAGAATTCATCATTCCTCTGGCAAACGCTGTCGGTTACTCTGCTTTGCAGAAACGTGGCCAAGTGAGGCACGGTTAGCTCTAAAATGTAGCCAAACTCCTAGCATGTGTCATTAACATTTTCTGGTACAGGAGGGGAAGAAATCCACCTAATTTATTAAACATGTCAATTAGTAACTGGAGTGGTCAAGTGGGAAAAAAATGCGTTGAATGCGTTTTAGCCTGTTTTTAAGCAGTGCGTCAAAAACGCATGTGTTAAAAACGCATGGTGCATTATTTGTATATACTATATGTGTATATGTGCTGTACATCTGCATGTAGCACTGCATGGGGTGTATATGTGACGTGTACAGTATATGCTCTATTGTGTGGAGTGTATAAATGTGTGAACAGTGCATAAATGTGTGTGTATGAATGAATAATTGTATGTTTGTGTATATAGGGGGCCCTATATGGGGCCCTGTCTCTTCTAGTTACGCCCTGCCTGATATACAAACTAACGGTTGTACTGGTACTGTAACTGTACTTTATTCATGGTTGCTAGTTTAAATACTTGATCTATAAAAAAAAAATTTGTATCACATTTGTGCCAATATAAGTGAAAAAATACAAAAATTGCAGTAAGCTCTATCCCATAAAGACTGTTTTCCTCAATTTTATAACTATTAAGGCCGTTAACACTTGCGAGTGTGAGTTGTGATGCGATGAAAATCGCATCACACTCGCAGCGATGCTGCTGGGAACGCACGGCCCGAAACGCTGCACCGCGGGAGTGAACTCAGCATGTCAGTTCACTCCCGCGGTGCAGCGTTCGGGCCGTGCGTTCCCGGCAGCATGCGATGCGAGTGTGATGCGAGTTCATCGCAAGTGGGAACGGGCATGCAAAGAGTGAAAAGAAAAAAACACAGTTATACGAAGTACTACAATGTAACATGTAAACATCTAATTAGTAGCGGTACACATATGGTACCTCTAATTAATATAGTGCTGGGCCCAACATTAAAATGGTCATCTCTACAAAATAGTATAAATTAATCAAATAAGTTGCCCTAAAGTCAACCAAGAGTTTCACTTCATGTGAACAATGTGCTTTAATTCTTCTGCTTGGTCTGCATCTATGTATGGTTACGATTTTTAATAGGAGTATAGGCTTTTAAGATAAAATATTAGGTTGCCTACTTCAGAAATGGATCATATTGTCACCGTCAATATGAATGCCCATTGGATATTGTTCTTGTAGTGTGATATACACTCACCGGCCACTTTATTAGGTACATCTGTCCAACTGCTCGTTAACACTTAATTTCTAATCAGCCAATCACAGGCGGCAACTCAGTGCATTGGCACGTAGACATGGTCAAGGCACAATTCTCCTGCCGTTCAAACCGAGCATCCGTATGGGGAAGAAAGGTGATTTGAGGCCTTGAACGTGGCATGGTTGTTGGTGCGCAGAAGGACTGGTCTGAGTATTCGAAAACTGCTGATTACTGGGATTTTCACGCAAACCATCTCTAGGGTTTACAGAGAAATGGTCCGAAAAAGAAAAAACATCCAGTGAGCGGACAGTTCTGGGGCGGAAATGCCTGTTGATGCACAGGAGTTCAGAGGGAATGGGCAGGAAGCTGGTTCGAGCTATAGAAAGCACAGGACTAATCGCCACCCATTACAAACCAAGTAGGCAGAAGAGCGACACTGAATGCACTGTACGGCGAACTTGAGGCAGATGGGCTACAGCGCAGAAGACCACACCGGGGTGCCAACTCCTTTCAGCTAGGACAGGAAACTCGGGTGATGCTACAATTTGCACAAGCTCATCGAAATGGGACAGTAGAGATTGGAAAAAAACGTTGCCTGGTCATGATTGAGTTCGATTCTGCTTCTGCGACTTCGGATGGTAGGGTCAGAATTTGCGGACGTCAACACATGGAAAGCAGGATCCATCCTGCCTTGTATCAAACGGTCAGGCTTGGTGTGGTGGTCATGGTGGGGGAATATTTTCTTGGCACTCTTGGGCCCTGGTATCAATTGAGAATCGTGCAAACGCCACAGCCTACCTGAGTATCTGTGACCATGTCATCCCTTTATGACCACAAGTACCCAACATACTATGGCTACTTTCAGCAGGAAAATGACGCCGCAGTCTAAAGCTGGAATCATCTCAGACTGGTTTTCTTGAACATGACAATGAGTTTCACTGTACTCAAATGGCCTCCACAGTCACCAGATCCAATCCAATAGAGCATCTTTGGGAGGGATTGGTGGAATGGGAGATTTCGCCATCATGGATGTTGCAGACCGAAAAAAAACATATCGCGGCAACTGGTTGTGATGCCTCGGATGCAATATGGTCCAAAATCTCTGAGGAATGCTTCCAGCACCTTGTTGAATCATGCACGAAGAAATTGAGGCCAGTTCTGAAGGGCCAAAGGCGGTCACAACCCGTTAACTACATGGGTGTAGCCTAAAAAGTGGCCGTGTGCGTGTATTCTTGTACGTTTAAATATAACCGTGTATATATTTCAAGTCGTCCTAGTGCAAGTATTGTTGTACTAAGTATGTGGATGACTGCAGTTATTCATGTATTACTCAGACCCAGTCGTCACCGGGAGATAACTCTAGTAACTGTGGCTTAAGCCTCTAACGTTACAGTATTTGTGTGGGTTTTTTTAACAGACCCTACATGGAGGAAAAAGGCGAGGAGTAGTTTTATCACATCTCTTGTGGTTAAAGTTCCCTGTGTTGTATAACAGGAATTTTTCTTGACTTGCCCATATCCGCAGTCATCAATCATTGAGGCGCACAGAAATCCCCAGAGTGGCCCCGTTTCCTATTTGAGTAGAGTCAGGCAAGTGTCCTCCGTATGTATTTTAGGGTAGTCACTTGCACTGTCAGAAAAGTTCTTAGTAGTGTGCAAATAGCGAAATTTCTCTGTCCCGAATATGGTAAACACAAAGTTTGTGAGCACGCGGTACAAGGAAAATCGGATGGCCGATCATTCCACAACGTGTTGCTGCAGTTTCACCTTCGCGTTTCATAGGCTCCCATCTTAATCCTGCGGCAAACCATGTCAGCTGATAATATATAGGTGACTATTTGATAGATTAGATTTCTCTTCTGACTCCGGGATGACTTCCGCATTGTTGTATCATCTTCAATTTATATTTTATTTTTGTATACTTTAAATGTAAACAATAGAGAGAGCGAACATAACCGTACCGAGCTGATGCTCGATCGGCATTGAGTCGTAAGCTTCGTTCAACATGCTTCTTCTGCTCGTTGTCGGATGAATTTCGCCCCGCCGAGAAAATGGCAGCTCCGCCGTTGCTTTTTGGCGGCCAGAAACAGAGCCAATCACAAGCAGAGACTCTGCACTCCCACCCCCATGACGTGGTACCCTTACACGTATTAGCAGGGTTGGCTGCCAGATCAGTGACCCTGGGATATAACTAGCCGTGCCCGCGCTGCTCGGATCATTTCTGTTGGATGCGATAGGAGAGAGTCTGCTGCTGATCAGGGGAAAGCGTTAGGGTGTTCTATTAGATTACTGTAGGCAGGAGAGTGATTCTTAAAGAACCCAACAGCCTTCTAGGGCTACAATAACGTTATAATTTTTTTTTTTTTTGATTTTGCAGCTTAGTACATTTGTAGGAATTAGCAGGGGGACTTGCTAACCGTTGTTTAGTCTTAGTGACACACATATCACCTTCAAACACCAAGTTGGGTAAAATTTATTAGGGTTTGAGTAGAATTAGGCACAGTTCTGCCAGTTTCTTTCTTATTATTACGTTTATTTTTGTTACAACTACACGTCATTCTCAATCTGGCATAGTAGTTGCTGTAATATGGCTAGAAAAATGCCAAGGAGAATACAACGTCTTAATTAACGCCTACAGTAGCGTTTATATATTTTTGATTTACTGGTTTTGGATCTGCTGGTGGCTGTAAACTTGCTGCGTGCTCTACTATCAATTGGAGCAATTTGGGTAGACTTGCGACCACTGTGTTTTAGTGACGCAATATCCATCGCAAAGACCGAAGTGGAAATTTTAATTAGGGGCCGGGGTTGTATTTCAATTAGCACAGTCTGGCCAGTTCTTTGTATTTTAGTTTATTTTTTTCATAACTCCAAGCGTCATTCATCTGGCATAGTAGTGTGCTGTACTACCCTTGGCTAGAAAATGAGCCATAGGAGAATACAAACGTCTTAATTACCCTACAGTAGGTTAATATATATTTGTTTCTGGTTGATCTCTGTGGATGTACTGCTGCAGTGCCATCTACTGGTATCAAAGTGGAAGCAATTGGAGTAGACTTGCGCCACTGTGTGTTAGTGACGCACATATCCATAGCAAGACCAGAGTGGGAAAATTTATTAGGGCCCGGGGTTGTATTTCAACGAGGCACAGTCTCGTGCCATTTCCTTTTTATTTTACGTTTATTTGTTTCATACTCAGCGTCTCCTCATCTCTGTCATATAGTTGTGCTGTAATACTTGGTAGAAAATAGCATAGGAGAATAACCACGTCTTAATTACGCCTACAGTAGCGTTAATTATATTTTTTGAATTTCTGGTGATTCTGCTGGTGGCTGTATTGCTGCAGTGCATCTACTATCAAATTGGGAGCAATTTGGAGTAGTCAGACTTGCGAACACTGGTTGTTTTAGTGACGCACAAGCTCCTCGCAAAGACCGAGTGGGAAAATTTATTTAGCCTGGGGCCCGGGTTTGTATTTCAAAACTAGGACAGTCTGCCATTTCCTTTTTTATTTAACGTTTATTTTTTTCATAAACTCAGCGTCATCTCATCTGGACATAGTAGGTGCTGTAATACTTGGCTAGAAAATAGCCATAGGAGAATACAAACGTCTTAAATTACCCTACAGTAGCGTTATTATATTTGATTTCTGGGTTGATTCTGCTGTGTGGCTGTACTTGCTGCATGCATTACTATCACAATTGGTAGCCAATTGGAGTCAGACTGCGCCACTGTGGTTTTAGTGAGCACAATATCCATCGCAAGACCGAAGTGGGAAAAATTATTAGGGCCCGGGGTTGTATTCAAGCATAGGCAATCTGTCTGTGCCATTTTCCCTTTTTTTTATTTTACGTTTATTTTTTTTCATAACCCAGTCAGTCATCTCAATTTGGCCATAGTAGTGTGCGTAATACTTGCGCAAGAAATAAGCATAGAGAGATACAAAGTCTTAATTACGCCTCACATAAGCGTATATATATTTGATTTCTGGTTGATCTGCTGGGTGTGTGTACTTGCTGCAGGTGCATCTACACTCAAAGTGGGAGCCATTTGGAGTCAGACTTGCGACCCACTGGTTTTTAGTTGACCGCCATATCCATCGCAAAGATCCGAATGATGGAAAATTGATTAGGGCCGGGGGTGTATTTCAACGTGCACAGTCTGCCATTTCCCTTTTTTATTTTACGTTTCATTTTTTTCATAACCTCAGCGTATCTCATTGGCATAGTAGTGTGCTTAATAGGGCTAGAAAATAGCCATAGCAATAGGATAACTCGTTGGTTTTAAAACTAAAAAACACAAAAAAAAAAAAAAACCCACAAACAACAAAAAAAAGTAAAAAAATTAAGTGTATAACTTTTCATTTTCAAAATGTTTAAAACCCGAGGGCTAGGGGTAGAGATGAGGGCGGGGCGTGGGCGTCCAATACTTGCAGGGGGTCAGAGGCCGTGGTCCTGGGCGGGGGTGAAACACCACTTATTGCCTAATAGAAATCCAACCCCTACTGAATTTTGCCACTTCGGTCTTTGCTATGGATATGTGTGCCACTAAGAGCTAAACACAACGGTAGCAAGTCCCCCTGCTAATTCCTCACAAAATGGTAAAAGATGCAAATTAAAATAAAAAAAGTAGAACGTTATTGTAGCCCTAAGAAGGGCTGTTGGGTTCTTTGAGAATCACTCCTGCCTAACAGTAAGCTAATAGAACACCCTAACGCTTTCCCTGACCAGCAGCAGCTCTCTCCCTAGCGGCATCCAGACACAGAATGATCCGAGCAGCGCGGGCAGCGGCTAGTCTATCCCAGGGTCACCTGATCTGGCCAGCCAACCACTGCTATCGACTTGTAAGGGTACCACGTCATGCTGGGTGGAGTGCAGAGTCTCCTGGCTTGTGATTGGCTCTGTTTCTGGCCGCCAAAAAGCAAAACGGCGGGAGCTGCCATTTTCTCGAGCGGGCGAAGTATTCGTCCGAGTAACGAGCAGTTTCGAGTACCCTAATGCTCGACCGAGCATCAAGCTAGGACGAGCATGTTCGCTCATCTCTAATATTAACCCTTAAATGTTTCCCCATTAACAAAAATTCTCACATTTCAATCCCATATTGATGTTTACACAATAAAGATCATGACTTTGGGACTTAAAATTACCGCTGTGAAACCCAATCCCCCAAAATCCCTTTATTCATTAACAGGCGTACACAGACGTTGGGTGTAAAGGCCACAGCGGCCGCATTTATTATAACAAACAGCATCATTAATCAATCACATTGTATAACATTACAATTTACATTAAACACAACTAGAAAGGGGTTCTGGAGGGCATCAAAATTACCATCAAAGCAGTTGTCACGAAGTCTCACTTGCCCCCAGCCGTATATGCGCCTGACCAGGGACCCAAAATGGAGACTTCCCCACCTCCTGAGATCCTTGTTCCCAGGAATTCACCATTTCTCTGTTAATTCAACTTTTCGGGGGACTGGACACCCCCCGTGGTGCCAGCTCCCCCGTCTCAACACCTCCTTTTTAGCCCCGAGAACCCCTCCTAAATCCGCCGCTGCGACATTAGTTTTGACCCCCCATCTGCATCCCTTATTTTAAAGGGGCGGGCGGGCAAATTGTTCTTTTCTCCCCAGATTCCAGTGACAGACTGACACTACCTCGTGTCAGTATATTTACAAATATTCCCAAACCCTCCCCTGTACGTGACTGCTCCAGACTTACTGTAAACATCTCCCCCTCTCATTTCTGACCTTCACCTAACCCCATAGATAGCTCCCATTTAACCCCTTGTCATGCCGCCATTGTGTTACATTTCATTCACTTCATTGCTCCTTTTTAAGCCCTTATGTTACAATTTTACCTAGTTTTATTGCTCTTTTAGCTCCTATTACTCCTATCAGTGTAAAATTACAAAGTGCGGGCAGAGACTATCTAAGCAGGCACTACATGATTCCTCTGTGCTATGAGATGCTGTGTACTGACACTTTGCTTACATTATCATGGTACAAGGTTTATATACACTTTCATTTACCTTCTGAACATAGTATTTGCATCTGACACATAGAAAGAGAGATAAAACAGATCAGAGATGAGAGATGATCAGATCCATGAGATGCATATAACATTCTCAGCACTGCTACATCTCAACCACAATATGCTGTCAGATCTGATGTGCCCCCCCTCTCCTGGATAAAGACCTTATCTGTCTGTAGCTTGTAGCTTCTCTCTCCTCACGATGATTTCTCTGTGTGAGCACGTCCTGGAATGCAGAAGGAGGGGCCGCTGCAGAGAGGAGCTCAGTGCAGTATCATGCAGAAGAGCAATATGTCATCCCGACCCTAAAGTAAGAAGATTAATGGTCGGAACCAGGGACAAGCAAAATTGTGTACACCAGGACTGATAGAGACAGATTGTAATTATATCTGTGAAATGCTGCATTTTTGTTAATAAAATTGAATTACAGAATGTGTTATTTTGTTATCATGAATATATTAAAGAAACTTGTCTTCATGGGAATTCCCCTATAGTTCTCTCACAGCACCGGCTATACATTTCATGTAACTGTTTTATTTCTAATCTCTACCACTTATTACATGTTCCATGTTCCTCGATGTGATGAAAGCTGCCTGGCTGGTCACCATATACATCCTGTAGAATAAATAGAAAAATAAAGGAAATCTGCACAAGTTAAAAAGTAGAAAAAATCTTCAAAATTTTATTATCTTAAAAGTTACATCACAAGAAGTAAAGGAATAGATACAGGTGAAGCGTTTCGGACAAAAATAGTCCTTAATCATACCTGTTGGAGGAAACATCATTATAGAGTTTTATAATGGAGGAGAACGCCACCTGTTTGGATTCAGTGGATTTGCTTGTAGTAATCTCAGTGGATTTGCTGATAAATTACTAAATGAGAGAACACAAGGTCTCATGGGAACTGTGGGCAGAGTGAATAGGCTTCAGGGCAGATACAGGAAGAGATTAGTCTCCACCTACCTCATCACTGGTGAGAAAGATTTTTGTTAAATACTTTCAGAACAAAAAATGCAATTACTTTGAAAAGAAATGGGTGTTTAACACAATATGGGGATCGTTCTGTTTGTTTTTAACCCCTTAAGAAACCAGGGTTTTTCTGTTCATTTTTCGCTTCAAAAATCCCTACCTCATTTTTCCATGTACAGAGCTGTGTGAGGGCTTATTTTACTTCTTAGTGATATTATTTTTAAGACTTTTTCATACTTTGGTGTAGGGAGCTGTGAGGAGTCATTGTTTGCAAAATGAGCTGACATTCTCATTGCTACAATTTTGAGGACTGTACAAACTTTTGATCACTTTTTATTACATTTTTTATTTGATGTAAAATGGTGTAAAAGACACGTTTCGGAAATTTGGGGGTTTCCATTTTGGGATCCACCGCTGGCAATAACCGTTTTTACATTTTGATAGATTAGGTATCGCCACATCTCAAATGCCCAATGTGTTTGTGGTTTTTACTGTTTATTACATATTATATCAGTTCTAGGGAAAGGGGGGTGATTTGAATTTGTAGTTTTTTTTATTATTATTTTTTTAACTTATTTTTTTAAATTTTTTAGATGCCCCTAGGGTTCATTAACCCTAGATGGTCTGATCATTCCTACCATATACTGCAATAAACTGCAGATGCCATACAGCCTCGGGTCTGATGAAGACCTGAGGCTGTCATGGCAACCAATCGCTGCTCCCCGATGATGTCTCGGGAAGTGAAGATTGGATCAAAGATGGCGGCGCCCACGCATCTTCTGAATGCAGCCTCGGAAGTGTTAATACACAGGTTTTAGCGGTGGGTGTCTGATGCAATATGCAGCAAACTCCACTTCTGTATGAAGAGGGATCACCCCTACGCACCTCTAAGCGTGAAGGAGCATGAAGGAGTTAAAGTGGGAATCCCATATGACAATATGGTAATATCATATATATTTGGAGTTATGCATTAAATATAGATTTCTTCTATGTATACAACTATATATCTCCAAATTCCCCCTACATTTATCCTGCACACTTTCTACTATCTATATGTTTTCAGCTTCTTTATTATCAGACAAAATGAAGAGTTAATTGGTGAGATTAAGCTACAAAAATACAGAGATGATGCTTAATGTTACCTCTCTATTGTTATCCAGTAAAAGCTGCTCCATACGCCATGTGGAGCAGGAAACCGCTCACATCAGACTCCCCGTAGACAGTAAGTGGTATATGAAGCAATTAAACACTTAGTTATTGGAAAGTAACCATTGTGTTTTGCATGTGATGTCAGGATTGTTTCTGAGCAGCATCAGGTCCCCCGACTCACCCCGGCAACTGCTGGACCAAAATGTACCCAGTCTTCTGATTGCATCAATAAAATTTGATTTTTTTGTTTTCGGGTCAAGTCTATTAAATGCAATTTTTCTTTACTTCTTTTCTCTACTTAGCCCCGATCTGCAAGAAAAAAGAAAAAGTATTGATGTTTTCACATCACAGGAAGAAAAGGGAAATCAAAGTCTCAGTAGTTTGTCAAGAAAACGTGGCCAACTTCTTGATCACATTGGGTAATGTGTCACACACCGCACTGTGTCGCAATATAAATATTAAGATATTAAATTATACCATGGAGACTATTTTGACTCACTTATAGAGTTTTCACTTACACTTTCGGTCATCGTTTCACATTTCAAGATGGATGGGATGGATCTTAAGCTCCTCAGTCCCAATGTAGAATATATAACCCTGTCCCCCCATTTATCATGTGTTATTTATATTAACAGTGACCCCAAATATTGTAGAAGATTATTTGAAACCCCAGAAGCACCAGCGTCCAGGAGGTGCATGTTCACCTTCTAAAGCTCCAACATGGTAAATCCTCCTGGTCATCTGGCATTGGTTTGTGTTCACATTACAATTCCTGGTTGTATACCTTTATTTGAGCCAGTCTAGTATGTCAGCACTCATCAGTGTTGACCTCTATATCCTCATTATGCTCTTGGCTGTCTGTCCAGTCTGTCACCACATCAGGCCGTGGCGGGTGCACAGAGACCTTCACAGACATCCTGCTCTTTAACCCAAGGTACACACAACTCTATTGTCTCTCCAATGAGTCTCAGTCTGTATATCACCTTCACAAACTAACCAAACCAACCATGGGTTTTCAGCAAAACTTAGCGAATACTAGATACCATGACACCTAGATCCTATAGTATAGCACAACATGCCATATCCCAAAACAAAAATACAAAATTTGCATGGATAATGCAGTGACGAGCACCAAAATATTTGTAAATAAAGGCTTCTTCCTTCGCCCATCATAGTCATCACCAACTTTACTAATGCAAGCATCAATCAGGGGTTGGGTTACTTTAGTTGGTGAGCTCCATATAAGCTGGTATGACACCAAATGGGTAGTTATTAGAGATGAGCGCGTATACTCTTCCCAGCTTGATGCTCGTTCGAGTATTAGAATACTCAGAACAGCTCATTGCTCGGACGAGTATTTCCCCTGCTTGAGATCGAGCATTTAATTAAGAAAAGACAGTGAAGAACAGTGAAGAATACAATCAAAACAGTGAATACAGGGAACACAGGATCATTTAAGTGAAGAACACAGTGAAAGAACACAGTGAAGAACACATTGCAGATGTTTCGAACATCTGCTAACTTAGCCGAAGACACAAACGCCGATGCTGGATCAAGCATGCAGGAGTGGAGGTTGAAGTAGAGCGGAGCGGGGGCTGGAGCGGGCATGGAGGAGCGGAGTGGGGACTGGAGCGGGCATGGAGGAGCGGAGTGGGCATGGAGGAGCAGAGCGGGGGCTGAAGTGGGCATGGAGGAGCGGAGCGGGCATCACGGAGCGGACATGGAGGAGTGGAGCGGGGGCTGGAGCTGGCATGGAGGAGCTGAGCGGGGGCTGAAGTGGGCATGGAGGAGCGGAGCAGGGGCTGGAGCGGGCATGGAGGAGCGGAGCAGGGGCTGGAGCGGGCATGGAGGAGCGGGGGCTGGAGCGGGCATGGAGGAGCGGGGGCTGGAGCGGGCATGGGGGAGCGCAGCGGGGGCTTGAGCGAAACGGAGCGTGCATGGAGGAGAGGATGGGGCTGGAGCAGGACCAACAGTCCGACCCTGATCACATCACAGCCCAGCCCGAGCACAGAAAGAACAGTGAAGAACACATTGCAGATGTTCCGTACATCTGCTAACTCGGAAGACACACGCGCCGAATGGTGTTCTTCACAATAGTATATGAATAACATTATGTGTGAAGAACACATTGCAGATGTATGGAAACAGCTGCAATATATACTTCAGACATATTGTTCTTCATATACTATTGTGAAGAGCACCGTTCGGCGCGCGTGTCTTCGGATAAGTTAGCAGATGTACGGAACATCTGCAATGTGTTCTTCACTGTGTTCTTTCAATGTGTTCTTTCAGTGAAAAAATCTGCAAACATCTGCAATGTGTTCTTCTGTAGTCTTCTTTCAGTGAAAAATGCTCGAGGCTCCCATTGACTTCAATGGGGTTCGTTATTCGATAAGAGCACTCGAGCATCGGTTAAAGTTCGACTCGAGTAACGAGCACTCAAGCATTTTAGTGCTCGCTCATCTCTAGTAGTTATGCAGTGCACATAAGTTTCATAGTAGTTTAGGTTCTTTTAGGTCTATAAAGACTAACCTATACCCTTACAGTGTTGATCCAGAGGAAAGCAAAAACATCATAATGTTGATGACAATAAGTCCATGAAAGGAAGAAAACCCCTTGCATACTCCAATATGGCTGTCAGAATGAATACCTGGATTAAAGTCCCATCTCAAGAATCAATTTTCCATAACATGAGATATTTTTGTTCCCAAAAAGGCATCCAGACCCCTTTTAAACATGTACAATGTATTAGCTACCATAATTTACATATATTTTTCTTATTTTAGTAGTTTTAAATTCAGGGGGATAGTTTCAAACCTGAAGGTTCCAGAATTCTGCTTCAATTTGCATTTAAAAGTGTTCTGTTTGCTGTGCACCACTGCAATGGACAACAGGTATGGACCTCATGCGTCAGCTTTGGGCTACTCCTAAGTGTTTTATCTCAGTATTTTCATGGTTTTGACCTTTTTAATCCCCCTTGCTACAGGGGACCACAGGCTGCTACCTTCTAGAGTAGTTGGGATGTTAGTGTTGTTTAGCCTTGCTTTACAGATCGCGCTAGGCACCTCTGAAGTCACGGCAGGTAGGGTTTAGCATAGTCAAAGTCCAGGTAAGAGGCCATTGCAGGTAGGGCAGATTCATAAAGTTTGATAAACAAGCAGGTGATAAAACAAGAAAACAGACATAGACAGCAAACACCTTGTCAGCACACTAAAAAAACAGAAGGTTGCATCAAAATAGACACATCTGTGTTCCCCAAAAACTTTGAAATGGATTGCAAAGAGGTTGATGTTCGTGATTTATTATTGTTAATCCTGATCTGCACAGAGATCAGGGATTGCTTGCATGCATGGAACCTCTCCCAGAATCAAAGTTTATTTATACTCCCTCTGGCTGAAGTTTCAGATACTTCTTAGAGAGTGCTTCAAGAGCCTAACAAACTGTCTCCACACAGAGGGCTTACCCTCTGGTAGGCCTGCAGCTCTGCCTCTCCTCTACAGAGCCTGTTTAAAGTTGCTGCCCAGTAGCCTACTACTTCCCCAGGCCCAAGTTACTGGATGCGGGTTGTGAGCTATTACCAGGCTGCATCTAACCAAAAAACAGTGTAGCCAATTGATAGTCCCCCGCACGCCGTCTAGCCATAGTGTGTAAACATCATGTTAACGCATGTCCTGAACCCGTTGCTAAGCACATGACACTGCACAGCGAAACAATCAAAAAAGTAATTTACTTTTTTGATTGTATTCGCTGTGCAGTGTCATGTTGCTTAGCAACGAGTTCAGGACATGCGTTAACATGATGTTTACAAATGCGTTAACATGATGTTTACACACTGTGGCTAGACAGCGTGCAGGGAACTATCAATTGGCTACACTGTTTTTTGTACACTCAACACTGTGTTATGATCATATGATGTAATAATATTGCGCATTGATATGCTGTATTGATATGCTTTTATATATGTTTTTTTGAGCATGATTTAACAACTCTTTATCACACCACCTGTTTTTTTAATCATGATGTCACATCCTGTGGGGGTTTTAAACCCGCCCTGTATCACTGTTTCACTATGCTTGAGAATGGCTGCATAGAGTCAGCCGAAACGTAGTACTTACCACTGGTGGAATAAATATTCACTATTTATCTTGGAGTGCTGCTTCCTTCCTTGGAGTTTGTATACATATGGGATCCTGAGTCAGTTCCTTGAAGCCTGCACCCACATTGGATTTAATCCGCACATCCACAGTGCTGCTCCTTCTACCTATTTATCGAATACCTGCATAGGAATATGTATCAAAATGAATAGTTTTATTAAATAACTCCCTGTATTATAATGAATCATCCCCTGATAATGGACACGATAATGATAACCTTCAACAGAGAGCTGTAATCTGCTTTTACCCTGAGATCTCCCCCTCCCCCTCCATGTGCCCAAAATGACCAATACTCCTTAGTGACAATGTTTATCTGCTAATGTATGACAGTAATTATCCTAGCCCCATGCGCTGCCATGTGAAGGTGACAACACAATTTGATACAAATACTCATTTTAAACCGTTGTTTTGCAAATGGCACAATCTCCGATGTAAAACACATTTGGCCTATAATAAACACTGTAATGATTATATAACAACTACATAAATCCTCTTTATTACAAATCCCAGAAGATTCCTCTTAGCTGAAGCGGATTGTTCTCTGATGAATATTCATTCTTCTCGTAGCAATGAAGACTTTGTCACTGTTCATATTTAGCAGTTGTGATGCTACAGGGTAAAGTAAATTGTTGCAATGGTCTCATTGACGCTTGTAAAGAAATGTTCGGGGAGATGTTCATAAAGTCATAATCTTTTCTTTTTTTTTTTATTTGTATCGCGCACACAGATTACGCAGCGCTGCACAAAGCATGTCAAATCGGTCCCTGTCCCTAATGGGGCTCACAATCTAAACAACCTAACAGTATGTTTTGGATTGTGGGAGGAAACTGGAGTACCCGGAGGAAACCCACGCAAACACAAAGAGAACATACAAACTCTTTGCAGATGTTGACCTGGGTGGGATTCGAACCCAGGACTCCAGTGCTGCAAGGCAGATGTGCTACTCACTCAGCCACCGTGCCGCCCTAATCTTTATGTTGCTGTAGACTCCTGAATTGCTAAAATAAACCTTTGCTAATTTCTCTGCTAAATGGAAACAACAGAGCAGCAAGAAATAAATGATAAGCTGGTAAATGACCAAGCATTAAATGATTTCGAGGGAGTGCAGGAGCTATAGGGGGGCACATAGTGTGGGGGCCATGTCCTACTGTCTCTATGAGATGCAGATCATTCCAAGCAGCTTTCAGGAGGCTCCTGCACTTTAATCTTTTATAGTTAGTCTGCAGGAACATCAGCAGGGCTCTAGAGTTGATAAGCCCAAACTCTGACTCCCACATAGATGGGGCATGTCTAAATTTATAGTAATAATAAAGTTTTTTAATCACCATCATGATACAAAAACCAAGTTATTTCAAGTACAATTAAGATTTTTTGTCTCTAAGGTTGGAATACAACTGTTGGAATACAAATTGTAATGATGCAAAACACTATGTAAAAATTAAATAAAAACTTAAAAGATAAAGAATAACAGTTTTCTACAAAAATGTACTGAATAATAATAATATTCTTAGAAATAGTATTGCCTGCATACGATCCTCCTTCATAGATGACCTCAAGTCTGACTTAATTATTTCAAGGCTAGAGAGCAGCCTCTCTACACTATGCAGTAGCCGCACAGGCAACATCTCTAACAATTTCTGGATATATAGTAATTGCCTTATGAACAGTCAGTTTTGATGAATGATTGAACTTTCAATATAAGACTTTTCTTTGGGAAGAGCTGATTAAGTGTTTTAAATCATAATGCTCCACAGTCTAGCAGTGCTAGATAACATGAAGGCCTGGCTTGTATACCTATAGTACTTAAGTATTTGAGATGGGAGAAAACAGCTTTCCCCTCATGCTCTATGTATAGTGTATAGAATCCATCAGCAACTAACCTCTACAAACATGAACATGAAAAGCAGTCCGAAACATAAAGCAGTATACAGAGATAACATACTCTGGACAATCCTGCCTTAAAGGGTTGCGCCATTTAAGCACATTGCAGCAAATAATTGATATTGTTTGTGTAATAATAAGTTATACTATTTTCCTATATACTTTCTGTATCAATTCAATTCTTAGCAATTCAACATTTTTTCTAGATCTCTTCTTGCTGTCATGCCACAGGAAATGCTAATTATTTACTTCCTGTAGATAAACACTGGCCCATGGTCATGTGATGTCACACAGGTGCACGGCTGTGTGGCATCACATGACAATGGACAAGTGTTTATCTACAAGACGTAAAGATTGCTGCATGACGGCAAGAAAGATCTAGGAAAACATTTAAGAATTGATAGAGAAAGTATATTGGAAATTTAAATAACTATTATAAATATGCTGGAAAGTGGACAACCCCTTTAATCCAGTTTTCTTGATTACTCTAGCAGTTCTAAGATAAGTGTAGACATTCCACCGTCTTCTCTTCTGTAGGGGAGGACTTTCACTTCTGAGCATGTACATATACAGTCTCATTCATCTCAACTAAAAGCCTACATCCTTAGATAAGGAATAGAACAGACATTTATAGGATATTCCATAATTTTCCAAAATTCTGATGAAAAAAATATTCAGTACTTACTGCAGTGAATTAATTGTATCAATTTATTATATATTTTTGGAGTGGGAGGTGGTCCATTTTATTCCAACTCCAACTCCACCAAAATGGCCTCCGACCCCAACTCCACAGCCCTGTTTGCCGTCATTGTCCCCAATGTCCTTTAGAAAGCAGGTACCATGTTTTAAGGACCCCCCCCCCATTAATGTTATTTTCAACAACATTATTCGAAAACAGATTTTATAACAATAATAATAACAATAATTAAGCAGCGCTGCATAGAGCTTGCCAAATCGGTCCCTGTCCCCATGGGGCTCACAATATAATTAACCTACCAGTATTGCCTTTGGCTGGACAAAACAGGATAATTTCACAGTATTGAGGCTCTGTGTGGCTAACCAGTAATATATAATATGGAGAAAACCAAATAGAGGTAAGTTAAGGAAGGACCTATTTGTAGAAAAAAAAAAGGGTGGGGGCCAAGGCAGGGTTGTCATAGAAAAAAATGTGCTGTTCCAGTTGGGGCACAGGACCTGGAGACAACAAAGAACGTGATGCTCTGTGGTATTAAGTAATGATGTACCATGGTCCAACAAAGGCTATTCAGGATGTCTAATCAAACCCTGATTCCCTTGGAACTTCTGGCGCAGCAGCCACAGGCCAGAATTCCGGGAACACACTGCTTTCTTTTTGTTTGC
Source organism: Engystomops pustulosus (assembly GCA_019512145.1). Lineage (NCBI taxonomy): Eukaryota > Metazoa > Chordata > Amphibia > Anura > Leptodactylidae > Engystomops > Engystomops pustulosus. The sequence goes on from CM033644.1 coordinate 30,665,346, forward strand.
CATCGCCATTCCCACAAGGTTTTCCAGAATCTGTGAAAACCCCTTTGACTAGTAAATATTCTACTCCGATATGCTAAGCACTCAGTCCTTCACCAGCCCATGCTCAAGCTGTAATATGGCAATCTTTGGTAGATACCAGTAATACATTTAAACCCTACGGTTCTTCCATCTACAGGGGTCTGCCAAACGGAGCAGTGAAGATAAGAGAGGCAGACATAAAAAATAAAGGACAAAAATGTAGAGAATAACACCCAAAGATTAACACTGGCAACGCTTAACAATAGGATTTCTACCCATCTTGACAACGCTCTATCCTTCCCTTAACATGTTACTAATGCAGAATTAATGGGATATTGTTCAATCTCTTCTCTTCTTGTTTTTAAATTATAAAAATGATTCTCGTTTTTAATTTAACATAATGGTAGAATGTATGAGGCAATATATAGAGGGGCATTCAATATGTCACATAACAGAGTGGCCATTGCATGGTACAGAAGCTGATGGGCCCCAGTGCAAAGTCTGTGCCAGGCCCCCGACTATAATGTATGGTTTATAATACAGGCAGTCCCCGGGTTACGTACAAGATAGGGACTGTAGGTTTGTTCTTAAGTTGAATTTGTATGTAAGTCGAAACTGTATATTTTATCATTGTAGTTCCCGACAATTTTTTTTTTTTGCCCCAGTGACAATTGGAGTTTCAAATTTTTTTGTTGTAATAGGACCAAGAATTATCAATAAAGCTTCATTACAGACAATTTTAAGCTGATTATTGCAATCTGGGACTATTTTAAAGCATCCAGAGAGCTTCACCAGAGGTCACAGTGGGCAGAGGGGTCCGTCTGTAACTATGGGTTGTCTGTAAGTCGGGTGTCCTTAAGTAGGGGACCGCCTGTACTAGACTTCTCATATGGAAAAGTGACATTGTAAGGGCCCCCTAAACCTTTTGGGCCCGGATGCGATCGCAACCTCTGCACCCCCTCAAGTTACGCCCCTGTCATGGTATATGTTCCTGCTTTTGGTGATATAGTGCCGGCTCTGGTGCTTATCTGCCCTGAATTTCTATTATTTGTAACTCTTATACTACAACACTTCCAAATGTGATGAGATTGGAAAACGTCACAGGTTTTTAACATCCAACACAAAAAGCAAAAGAACTAACCTTGACTCAGCCCTCTGCGTAGGCTTCCTCTATGATACATATGACCTTGTGAGCGAGCTAGGAAAATTTTCAGGACCCAGAAGAGCTTTGCCCTTTTGCAAAGGAATCTAACAAATGCATCAGTATTGGTCGGGGCCGTTGATCAGTGATGCAGACGTCTAGTGTGTTGTGCTGCACTTTACCATAGTGTTAGGCTATGACAATGTTATTCTGTTGGGATCAGGCCATGCTATCGACTGATAGAAGATAGTTCTATTGAACTCCGCTCTTCCAGCTTCTCTGGTATAAATTACCATCAATCATCACACAGCAGCTGCAGAAATAGAAATAACCCAGCTACATTCTCACACCTAAGAACAGATCCCAACCTAATGTTCCCCAGTTACCTTTTATCTTAGGAAATCTTGATGTGTACGTTCTCACCTTAAGGGCTCAGTAATGGGTTTCTGCTTAGATGAGCCGATAGTTGGGCATTACATCGCTCAACCTATGACTTCAAGACCAGAAAACACTGTTTTATGAAGCTAAGGAATAAGATATGGAAGAAATAAATTTAAAATACTCATTTTTGAAAAAAATTATTTTAGTTCTGCTTATTTGTTTTTAGAATAAACTTTCTGCTAATGTCTGGCAATTATCAACAAGCTGTTACTGACCGATCTTCTTTTGTAACTTTACTGTTGTCCTGTAGTTCTAGAAGTGTAGAACTGATGTGCGTGATTGGTTCATTAACACCTTAACGATGGTTTTCCCATTAGGTTCTGATCGATGAGTTAAGTGCTGCAGTGCCATTAAGGTTTGTCAGGGATAGAGAAAGATTTAAAAAAAAAAGAAAGACAAAATTCTGCACCTTCCCAATTATTTGTTTCTGTTTACTCTCCCAAAAGTGGCACTTATTTGATCACTACTGTGGCCAATCACTATCCTCCATGGCAAAGGATGTACATCAGTGACGTCACCATTCTTGCTCCTGAGACCGATGTGGCCAATTACCGGTGTATCCAGAAGTGCTCCTGTCCCAGGCAAATCCCCCAGGGGTTTTCTGGTTATCCTATAATGACCAAAAGTCAAAGGGACATCACTATATCCCTATAACTGACGCAGACACTTCATAAATACATGTGCAAGCAGTTCTTTTCAAAGTATAGTACGACAGAAAACTGCCGCAGACAGTTTAATATATGTGGCCTATTGGGGGTCATTTATCATTGTTTTTGTTGGGTTGTTTCAGTGTAAAAAAGTCTCCAAAAAGTTGCATTGAGGTTTTTTGGAATTTTTCATTGCCAAAAAAGTTGCTCAGGACTTTTTTTGACACTTCATTAATGTGGACAGATTCTTGATTTTTACTTACACATTTACTTACCTGTCCGGAAGAGTTCATAGAAAGTGCATTGTCCGACGATAATAGCCACGATTCACTAAGATTGTGCGCCCGATATCCTGCATGTGTCGCTTCCCCGCTCAGGTCCGCCGGAGTTCACCTTCTTCTTCCTGGTGCATGTAATTGCTTGGTCCTGCGACACAATTTGAAAGTTAAATCCGGCGCTCAGTCCGAATCAGTTGGATCGTCTGACGGCCTGCCCCACCCATTTCTGTCGCATGAAAGCCATCGCAGCTGCACCAAAAACCGATCACGTGCGACACAGCCCCCTGTTAAATACCTGCCACAGCCATGCAAAACCTGAAAACGTCAGATAATCCGACGAAAGTGCGTCTGCGGACCCTTAATAAGCCCCATAGTCACTCCAGTTTGTGTATGTGCTGGGACTTTTTATGCATTGTTCAACTATTCTGCAAAAAAAGTAGAGCAGCAAGTAGAGCATAAGAACATTTGGGCCAAAACCACTTAAATAAATCTGATGGGCATCGGAAGCTCCAAAAACAGACAAACCCAAAGGGCCATGTTATGATAAAGAACCCCCATTATCGGTATCCTATCACAAAGCCACATACATATGTACAGAGACCAGGAGGAGCAACAGAGAGGCAGAGGAGGGGACAAGTGAGTAGTCATTCTTGTAAATCTATGTTCTTCAGGCTCTTTCATAGGAAATCAACCACTTGAAAACAGTGGTTTTTAGGCGCGGTCACTCACAAGCAGGTGGATCCGCGGTGATGACGGATCTTTTCTTCACAAGTCTCAGATGGGTCCCGTGGTAATAATAAATGCTGTATTAATCAAAGGTATCCACAGCCTGGAACAACGGAGAAGGGCTCTAGCGTTCTCTCATTACATAATCATGCACATCTTTTGTGCATGCAGGCCGCCGCTTTTCCATAGGAATGAGAGGGAGGAGTGGGGAAGGAGCAAATGCAAAAAGGTGTTTCTTCCATCCTCCTCCCTCCCATTCCAATGTAGAAGAGGCTCGCACATGCAAAAGGTGTGCACAATTATGTAATCATGGAGCCCCAGAGCTGTAAATAGCCTTTGATTAAAACAATGTTTATCTGTGCCACTAGGCCCATCCAGGATTTATAAAGAACAGATCTGTCACCACGGATCCCTCTCCTTGTAAGTGATCTTTCCTAAAAGCCAGTGGTAGATTTCCTTTAAAATATTTTTCATAAAGTGGACAACCCCTTTATGTTGAATTTTTTGTTCTATTTTATAGCATTTATAATTTTTTTTTTGCTTTTTAAACCAGAATGTACAAAAAGTACATTTATAATGACATACCGGTAACCGCGTGTATGGGATCTCTAATGATGATGAGTAACACAAACATGAATAAGAACTATTAGCTGCCGCCAACCTACCAGTTTAATAAAAAAAAATAGCAATAACGTTAATGAAGATACATTGTCCTATTATAGAATCACAAATTCTAATCCATATGCTATTCCGGCAGCTTCCCATCTTTGGAGCTGTGCTGATGGATAACAAGCAGATAGGGATATACCCAGCCGCCATTGCTCAATCCTCTTCAATAGGATGAAGGAAACCTGCAGGATACAAAGTCTGCCGCTCCATGCTGAAGAGCAGATGTTTTCTGTGATCAATGTGTTGTTTTATAGTAGACAGAAGATTTTCAGACATCATTAGCTTTTAATAGAGTCAGTGGAAGCATGGATGTTTTATTAGCGGCATGTAACCCTTTGTTTTCACATTGGTTACCCATCACAATCACATCAGACATAATGTACACGACAACTCTGCTTTCCTCCACCTGAGGCAAAATATTCAGTTTGCTGCTCCAGAAATGAATCTATGTACTGTACTCCCAGAGGAGTTGTCTATGAGGATCTCCGTCACACAGCCGACTTTGCCATGGAAACCTTGTCTAGTGCATTTCCCTGGCAGCTGGTTGTATATGTGTATACCCAAATAGTGCATATACAGAAGGGTATGAGTACCATCTCCTATAAACTTAAGCTGAGCGACTTATTAGTACCCATTCCTGTCTATGGAACCAAGGCATTAGTAGCAATGCCCCTACCGCTATATTATCCTGCAGCAATAGGTGGTTTTGGTGTGTCAGTATTTGGGAGACTATCGACACACATGATCAACGAGCCATAGATTTGGTGAATTGTGAGACACAGATGTGAAACATGGTGACATTGAGGAATTCTGGTTATGCCATGTGTACTCATGTATTGTCCTTGTAAAAAAAATATCCAAAAGAAGTCCAATACAACAGACTTCAAAACTTCACAGCTTGTTGGCCATTAGGTGTATCTACAATATCTACCACAAATAGACTCTCGCTGTGGTGTTCACTCAATGCACCACAATGGTCATATCTGAGGATTTAGTATTGATGGCTTTTGAATTACTTTTTCTTCACGATGTTGCATTTCCAATGACCAGTTAAGATATGTCCATAGACACATAAACTAGATTCAACCTTAAAGGAATCTACTTGATCTACAGATCAAATATACGACTTAAATGGGAACTAACTTTTCAACCATCTTTGCATAAATAAATAGTTCAGGTGATTACTTGAAACCCTTTAAAATATAGGGGTCATTTGCTAAGGGCCCGATTCACGTTTTCCCGACGTGTTACCCGAATATTTCCGATTTGCACCGATTTTTCCTGAATTGCCCCGGATTTTGGCGCACGCGATCGGATTGTGGCGCATCGGCGCCGGCATGCGTGCAACGAAAATTGGGGGCGTGAAAACCCGACGGATTCGGAAAAACCGCCGCATTTAAAAAAAAAAGTGTCGCTCGACACGCGCTTACCTTCACCCACGATAGTACGGTGAACTGCAGTGCATTCCGATGGTCTTCAGCACAGCAGCGATACCAGGTGGACGTCGGAGGAACTGCCTTAGTGAATCCCGGCCGAATCCACCGCAGAGAACGCGCCGCTGGATTGCGAATGGACCAGGTATGTAAATCTGCCCCATAGTGTCAGAGAAAAATACTTCATGCCTTGTCTTGGCTTGGCTGGTCTCATGCTATCAAGGGGGAGATTTATGTGCCTTCTCCACCAGAAACCTGTTCGAAAAGACATAATGATTCTCCCCAACTCATCATGGTAAATCCTATTACACACAACAGGGCTCAGACGAGTTTGGATCAATAAATTATCATACTGTTTTAGTGTATGACTCAATTTTCATCCACATCTCATAGGATACAATGAATATACCATGTTAACACTATACATAAACATAGAGAAAGATGACGGCACTCACCGGTTCCAAAAGCATGAAAAGCGTCCTTTATTGGTGGGGTAGCATGCAGGGGGGTAAACAGACAGGTTCCGGCAACGGGGCCGTTTCACGCACTGTGGCGCTTTCTCAAGCCGATGGCCACGCCCCTCCGCGTCATCGCTAAAATACACGTGACCGCAGGTGCGCGTGACCAAACCTAGTGGGCGTGGCCATACCTAGTGGGCGTGGCCATACCTAGTAACAAGCAATGCATTACAACACCTCTGAGAATGAGACCGCCACAATAGTTCAGTGATGCACATGAATATCCTTATATAAACACACAAGGAGACAAAGTATATGTGACAACCAGGTGATAATTAAAACTATTCAGGTAAGTGGGAGGATGATAGATCGTCAGGCCCGGCATGGAGGTCCTTCCAAAACCCGGACCGGAGGTTCAATCCCACTGCTGAAGTTAAAAACAAGAAGACACTACAGCTGCGACGATCTGATCGTCGATCCACGCTAAATGGCACTTATGTACAGCAAACTATTAATACCACCCTAGAATTTGAAGAGGGTAAGGGGCGCAGGGTGCTATAAGGGGCGCAGGGTGCTATATGGTAAGGGGCGCAGGTCGTGGAATACTGTATGAGCATATGCTCCAAGTTATAGTAAAATGGTGGCTTGGGATTAAGTGGCCAAGGTAGCCTGACCAGTATGAAAGAAGAAAAAGGAAGAGATAGTAAATATCACAAGAATACATTGAGCTCGTTGCGGTCATTGAGCCCCAAAGGGCCCAGGGCCCCAAATTTACTAATGAGCCTGCTCTCACGCTGAAGGAGGAGTTTTACACGGTCCCCTCCCACGCCCTTATGCTCAATCCTCTCAATGCCAGAGAACTTGAGAACAGCTGGGTTGCCCCCGTGTACTTGTTGTACGTGTTCAATCAAACGGGGGCTTCCATTACCTTTAGTAATGGATCTTCGATGCTCCCTAAATCGGGTAAATAATTTCCTAATGGTTTTCCCAATGTAGAAACGACCACAGGGGCAGTAGACCACATACACCAATGACTCAATTTTCATCCACATCTCATAGGATACAATGAATATACCATGTTAACACATCTCAGATATCTCTATACCAGGAATCTCAGGATTTCTCCACTTTCCAGCATGTTCTTATTTGTATTCTCCCAGCATCCCATTGATGATCTGCACACACCAGGACCTCTTCTTCTCAGTGCGATCAATAGGCGAAATGTAATCAAGGTTGAGCTAATTCCTATCTCAAACTCTTTTTCCAGATAAGAAGCTGTGACTGTCCACGTCTCCCATTCATCAAGCAGATCAATGTTCAGTGATCCAAGAAACTCCATAGTAATGGCTGTGATCTCTGCTGTGTCCCGTACACCAGACATAATCATCAGTATCTCCAGCAGGAGGGAAGACCTCCTCCGCATGCTGCAAGACTGTAATATACAGGAACTGTAAATCACTACTGACAACTAGGACCATCCATCCCAAATTGGATAAGCTGCTATTGTGACATAATTATAGCGGTTTGACACCGGTTGTCATTAGGTGGTATTTACAGCTGGTCATGACCTAGACATTGCAAGTCAATGCACCATAAATTAGCCATTGTGTCACTATATAGCTCTTAAGTGAGCACCCCCTCTCATATCACTTGTATAATGACCTAATAATAATCCCTATTAAAAGGCATTTCCAGGAATAAAACATGCTTGGGAAAGACTATGAGTAAATGATTGGTCGGTATCTTATCATCTTGTTCCCTGACAATCGGCTTAAAATTTTTTATCTTTTTTTTGCTAAAGTTTCTTTATGAAGTTTTTAATTTTTGCCATTTGAAGTTATCTTTAATGGCACTATTTTCGCATATCTATAGCTTATTTATCAGCTAAAAAATGTTATTATTGCAAAATATCCCAACTTCATTCCACAATGGGGGAGGAACCCGAGTCCTGCTCTGTCACTGTTATAGGTATCTCTATTGAGCCACTAGATCAGCACAGTATAATGTGGAGTATATGTTTACTAGTGATGAGCGGGGCGTTAAAATCTCCGAAACCCACATTTCCTGTTCGAGTTCAGGTACCCGAACGCCCATGATCGGTGCTGTAACATGAGGGACATGAAGCCAAATCTGCTCAACACTAATATTTACCAAACTTGTTTTCTTGCTTTAAGAAGAACATGAGGAGGACACTTACCCCCAGTGCCGGCTCCAGGTTTCAATAAGCCCCTGGGCGACAGAGCCTCAGTGGGCCCCTTTTCAACAAACTCAGGTGGCGGAATTCAGAAACTAAAACGGTCTCCTGCACCCTAAAATATTCCCTAGTTTATCATCCCAAAGAGCCTCCCCATTAATTATTTTGTATAAAGCCCCCACATAGGCTGCTGGGGACTGAGATTGGGACATGTGGGCCCCTCCAGCATCTTTGGGCCCTGGCCCAGCTTACCACTCTCCAATCATAACATCATCACAAGTTCCTCACCACGCAAAAATGATCTGTGAATCACAGATTACTTGGTAGCCAGATGGCAAGACCTTCATCTAGGGCATATTTGGTCAGAGGAGTTATTGGGCAATATGGATACCCCAAAGGCAAGTATTAGCTCCAGTTCTTGCTTAGTGTGTATACTATAGCAAAACATAGGGGGTCATTTACTAAGGGCCCGAATCGCGTTTTCCCGACGTGTTACCCGAATCTTTCCGATTTGCGCCGATTGTACCTGAATTGCCCCGGGATTGTGTCGCACGCGATCGGATTGTGGCGCATCGGCGCCAGCATGCGCGCGACGGAAATCGGGGGGCGTGGCCGAACGAAAACCCGACGTATTCGGAAAAACCGCCGCATTTAAAACCCGAAAAAGTGTCGCTTGGTGACCGCTTACCTTCACCTGGTCCGAGGTGGTGCATTCCGGCGCGTGGAGATGATTTTCAGCGCAGCAGCGCCACCTGGTGGACGGCGGAGGAACTACCTTCATGAATCCCGGCCGGACCCGAATCCAGAGCAGAGAACGCGCCGCTGGATCGCGAATGGGCCGGGTAAGTAAATTTGCCCCATAGTATCCACAGAAAGTGCATTGTCCGACTCCAATGCACTTTTTCGCGATTCACTAATATTGTGTGCTGGATATCGTGCATGTGTCACTTCCCCGCTCAGGTCCGCCGGAGTTCACCATCTTTTTAGTGGTGCATGTTAGGGCTAGGGCTCAATTTAAAATTTAAATCCTGCGCTCAGTCGGAATCAGTCAGACACTCCCACGGCACGGCCCCTAATTCGAGCCACATGGAAGCCAGCGCAGCCTAGTAAATGAGCCCCAGCATGGCAAACTATGGCAAAACACTGACACCTGCTTAATTACAATGTTCTCAGAAAGAGATTTAGGTGATTGTTCGGAAATCAAACAGGTCAATGCAAATGTATGGTGCAAATAGGGCTCCGTACCATATATTGTAAACATTGGGGGTTATTTACTAAGAGTCTACAAACGCAGTTTCATCGGACTTCTCGACATTTTCGTATTTTGCGCAGCTGTGACAGATATTTAACCGGGGATTGTGTCGTACACAATTTTGGTGCAGCTGCGCTGGTTTTCATTTGACAAAAAACGGGGGCGGGCCATCGAGCAGTCCCACCGATTCAGTCTGATCGTGGGATTTAACTTTCTATTTGTTACGCAAGATCAAGCACTGACATGCACCAGGAAGCAGAAGGTGAACTCCAAGGGACCTGAGTGGGAAAGTGACACATGCAGGATATCGGGTGCACAATCTTAGTGAATCGCGGCACAATGCATTATCGTCGGACAATGCACTTGCGGGAACTCCTGCGGACGGGTAAGTAAATGTGCCCCATTATTTTCTTAACAATTTAAATTATGGGACTTATTTATGAATATTATTATTCTTTTTTGCATTGTTTGTAGTTTTCCTATTAGATTTCTATTTTTATTCTACTTTTATTGTCATAGTGTTTATATGTATTGTATTGTGTGACAGTTCACTTTCCCTTTGGGGATGAATAAAATCTATATTATCATATATTATCTGCTCACACCCTGTTACACTGCAGGGGCTGCACCTACTGTAGTTAGAATAATCCATGTTCTTCAGTTATTCATGCTCATGTTATTTTTCTACTTACCGTTATCATTTTACCTTCTGTTTTTACCTCTATGCATCCATCAGGCTGCCCACAGCAAATCTGTATCCAGGAGGATGATATTAATATGTCAGAGAAATTGTAATTTCCAAATATATTGGAAATATAAACAGAACCTTTATTGCAATGTATTAAAAGTTCATGTTATGGGATTTACTCTTTCCATGGTAATAGGAGATAAAGATGCTTCAGCAATTATTCAGGCAGAACTTGGAGGAAAGGAGTTGTTGCCTCTGCTACAAGGTGATAAAAGGTTCTGAGTATATAGAATTCCTGAACATAGACCCCAGGCGCCCCAGGGGGCTCCAGCTAATTGCCATGTTGGTGAGAGCTGCAATATTACAAATAGAAATTTCTGTCCAAATGTACAAGTAATTTTGGGTTCTGCTTCCAGTATGAGGAAGTTTTCTGGTCCATGAACAAAATATCTGGAGACACTATGGGTAATATGTCAATCTGGAAAATATAAAGTAGTTTGGAAAAAGGGCAGAAAAAGGGGCAGATTTACTTACACGGTCCCGTCGCGATCCCGCGTTGTGTTGTCCGACGAGGATTCGGGTCCAGTGCGATTCACTAACATCGTGCGTCCGAGTTCCTGCATGTGTCGTTGCTGCGCCGAGGTCCGCCGGAGTTCACCTGCTTCTTCCTAATGATTTTGGTCGCGTGCAAGCTGGCGCCGATGCGCCAAAATCCTGGAAAAACGGAAATATTCGGGAAACCCGACAAAAGTCCGGCGTTCGGACCCTTAGTAAATGAGCCCCAATGTGTCTGCTTGGTTTTAGAAATGGAATCCTAGATGGCAAGTATAGAGTCAATGTATATTACACCAACTTTTTACTCTGTGGCAAAGCTTGACCAGTTTGCTATGCTAGCCTTGGAATTTAGAGGGAACCTGCTATGTATTTTCACAAGTAATGACCTAATTCAGTACTACTGGGACTGTCATATATGGTCTGGTCACAGTATGAAGGAAAGGGGGCCTGGTGCCACTTTGTAGCTCTGTTGCCATTTGTTTTAGTACTTGATGTAGAGAGTATCTACAATCTTTATCCCCCCTCCATAGTGTGCGACATGGCACTAGTGCCCATAGCTCACAGTTCCCCAGTAAAGACAGAACTAGGATACTTTAAAAGCTTTTTAAGACAAACCTTTGCTGCTTCCCTATAAGAGCAATAGTTCTTCTTCTTCATGCAGATCCTTTTGTAAATTTTTTTCTACCTAGCATAGTCCAACACCAACCTCTTTCCACAAAATTTGACATCCCCTTGATAATGTCTTCCTATATAATTTTTGTACCCTTAACACTTAGAATATATACATTATTTACATTTCTGTAATTGTCTTATTTGATAACCAATGAAAAAATATAAACCAATATTTTTTAACAATGCGCCAGTGCACCTGAAAGCAAAGCTAATTAACATAAATATAAAAATTTCCTATTCTCTTAAATGATAATTGCTCTGAAATAAAAGATGAAAGAATATTAAAGGTATGACCTGAATATGATGGATCTTTATTTGTGGGCTTAAAGAGTTTAGATGGCAGGTTAACAGGTGGCTTTCCATCCTGAAGGAATTCATATTGCACTGTGGACAGTCTACTGGGGGAACATGGAGAAATCCAAAGTCCCAAAACCTCCCTTCCCCATCTGCATATACTTTAGTTCATGTAATTGGCCAGTCTTCGAGGCATTAACAGTTTGGGTTTACAGAAAGTGAATAAGGACCTTTGGGCTTTTCCTCTGTTCAAAATACAGGACATCAGTCTTTAAATCAGGATAAAGTAATTTTAAAGATCTGGAACTCCAATGAACCAAAGTTATATACAGGTGGTCCCCTACTTAAGGAAACCTGACTTACAGACGACCCCTAGTTAAAGACGGACCAATCTGGCCCCTGTGACCTCTGGAGATGCTCTCTGGATGGTTTACATTAGTCCCAGACTCCAATGATCAGCTGGAAGGTGCATGTAATGAAGTTTTGTTGGTAATCCTTGGTCCCATTACAGCTAAAATTTCAAAAATCTATTTGTCACTGGGGCAAAAAAAAAAAAAAGTTGTCTGGAGCTACAATTATAAAAAGTACAGTTTCGGCTTACATACAAATTCAACTTAAGAACAAACCGATGGACCCTATGTTGTATGTAACCCGGGGACCACCTGTAGTTTATAGGGCTGAAAAATCACACATGTCTATCAAGTTCAACCAAGAAAGGGAAGGGGTGGATGAGGAAGGGAATGAACCAAAGCAATGTTTATCATTTCGAAATGCATTGTTGCAAGATGGCGACCACGGTACTAGGGGTCTTGTTTTCGAAAAGTTTCATAAAGTGTTTTTTAAATCTTACCTTCAGCCAAGAAAAAAGAAATTTCACTTTGCTTTAGGTCTTTTAGTTTAAGCTTTTTCCTTCCAGAACTGTCATTGCCTTTTCATCATGACCAGGAAGTATGTGTCTGACTTGAAATCTCGAGGGACTCCAGTCTAATCCTTAGCATCTTTCTTAGATTTCGAGCTGTTACATTCCCTGGGCTTGTCTTCCACTTCTTTCCTTATGTCTCTATCAGTCATGCAACTTCTGCATCCAATTGGGGGCAACAAAGTATGTCATTTGTACGAAGAGAGAAAGACAAGTATAGTCTACATAAATGGCCAACCGCAAACCAATGTATGCTGGGAAGTGAAGTAAGTTTCTTGCAGACTGTCTCAACTTTGTGTTCACTGTGGGTCACATTAAACTTTGAACAATTGTAGAAATCTAAATGTATCTTCAGATGCATATAACATGCATATAGGATGCCATGTGCTATCTGCTCAGCTCATTTTGCTCTATAACATACTGCCTACAGATAGGACACTATCTGCTCAGATATATGCGTAAGTATCAATTAAGTATAGGGGTGTGATCTACCATTAATCTATGTAATTTTAGTAATATAATGTAAGATAATGTATCACTTAATTTATTACAATAACATATTGAAAAGCAGTAAGTGAAATATTAGATTAATATTTGTAACTTAGCACCATCTTCTATAACAGCACATTTTTTTGTGCTGAAAAACTAGGCTTATACTCGAGTATATATGGTACTTAAAAAATTTCTTGGGATTTGTTTTTCTATCTTTAGCCAACTGTCTTTCATTTTGTATTTTGGCTGATTTGATTTCCTTTTTACAGATTTTGGTACATTTTTTGTAAGTATTGAAAGCCTCAGGTGACGCGTCAGACTTATATTTTTTGAATGACCTCTTTTTCTCATTAATTGCCCTTTTAACTGTAGCTGTAAGCCACGCGGGGTGTAATCTAGCCCGACTATACTTGTTACCTATTGGAGTAAATTTAGAAGTATAAAAACCCAGGATAGATTTGAATTTCTCCCATTTAACATTAATATTATCATTTGACAGTATCTGATCCCAGTCTATATCCTGTATTTCAGCCCTATATTGAGATATCTGAATGGATGTACTGCTCTTAAGCAGTTGCAGTGCAATTACCCATGCAACCTTTGAGTTAAGGGGGCAAAAATTTTCTGTGGGAGAAAACATCCAAGACTGTCTAGAAGGTATAGTGAAGCCTCCAAGTTTTTTTTTAGCTCAGTCGATGATATGAACAAAAAAAGATTACTCTGGGTATGAAGAATGTTGGAGCTCTATTAGGAGGGTTTTCTCATGAAGAGGTTAAAAATAAGAAAACACAAAACTAACAACTCTGGAACACCTGAGTGAAGTTGGGCCCCCCACCTTGTTCAAATCAAGCACAATTGGTGTCAAATGCTTGTGCTACATTTGTGCTGGTTTGTGCAGCAGAATTTTTTCGTTTGTGCCGTTATCGTTTTAAAGATTGTAATGAAAGTTTCCAGAGGTCATCAGAGGTCAACCAGCCCCCCCACATTGCGCAAATGAAATACAACTAGGACCGAACAATTCTGCTACGTTTGTGCCGGTTTGTGCTGCTCAAATTTTTGTTTGTGCTGCTTTTGTTTTGAATATATGAACATAAAATTAAAGTTCAAAAGTTCAACCAGCCCCCCCACATTAACCGAATCAAACAAAACTGGTGTCAAACATTAGTGCTACATTTGTGCTGGTTTGTGCAGCAAAAATTTTCGTTTCGTGCGAAGTCACTCCTGTTTTCCAGTGTTTTCACTTCCTGTGTTGTCCCCTGGTCCGAGGAGAATAGTCATTGGATGAAGTAGGTCCTCCAGAACTTCTGGTTTGGTCCAGGGCTAAAACAGGAAGTATTGGAGCAATGGGGTACTGGTATCCGGATCGGAGTAAATATGTGTTGTTTTTTTCCAACCCCAGCACCTTGCACATTTTCACAGACAACCACTTGAAGCCATTGTAAAGCCACTTGCAGAGGATCGCTAGCTGTCTAGCTTTGAAGGTACATGACATATGGTACAGGTTCTAACCCTGGTACTGAAATAGCCGCCTCTCTGTATGATGGTTACAACAACAGGTAAGCAGTGACAGAGGACGTTCCCAGTAAGACATCCAGTGACAGCTGTGTAGCATGACATTCACAATGACATTCAGTAGTACATTACATATGCAGGAAGACGAAGGAAGCGTTCATCAAGGGTGACGAAGGTTGAATGATACGGATTGTGAGCCCCCCTTATCTATTCACACCTGAATGATAAGTGCGCTAAAATAAGACTGCAGCCAAAATCAATGACATGAAACTTATTAATCAGTGAGACTAAAATACCCCAATAGCAGAGCTGGTATCTGGGAGAGTGAGACCATGCATAAGTAATGCAGAAAAATAACACGCCAAACAACACACATGTCTATCACACTGCAGATACTGAATACCAATTACAATATCATTAGGGTTCTGCACGGACCAGATGAATGCAAGTTGAATTTAAAGGGATTTACGGAATGGGATGTACTAAGCGGATTGAGCCACAAGTCTCACATTTAGGGCTGATTCCCACATCCATTTTTCACATCAGTATGTTATCCGTGATTTGCACAGGTAGCATACTTCCCCTTGCCTATGCGACCCATCTCATGTCCATTTTCTCAGAGGACACTGTGGAATCAGGTATTTTGCCATCTAATTTTTGCAAATTCTTTTGCAAATGAGAAAAACAGATCAACGGATACCACAAATGTTATCTGTGGACTTGTACGGAAGTCTTTGGTCTGCAAATGTGAAAAAAACACATTCTGCAATTTTTTATCCAGCACACTGGAGGTCAGTGAAAAAGATAATAACATGTGAATAGTTACATAAAGGGTCAGTATACGATCCATGCAAATCATGGATAACATACTGTTGTGAGGAACAGCCCTCAGTATGAAATAATGTCAACTAAAATGTGATACAAAATATTGTCACAAAGTAAACCAGTTAAAAGAGTTGCAAAAAATGCAACATTGATAGATTGGTAACATTCGTGTATATCTATTTGAGGTCTGCGCTGACTCCAAATTAGACAAGATTAGAACATTTCCCCCAACAATCTATATCTAGGGTTAGGTGTCTGTTTGCTCCAGTCAAGGTCCACTAAAAGTAAGTATTAGAATACTGGGTGCTGTGCCTAACAGTACTAAGTGCTGAGGAAGGAAGGGGGGGGGGGCAAGAAAAAATAATCAGTAGGTGGAGACTTTGGTGCTTATTAAAGGTAAAGGACTGGTTAAGTTTCTAGTCCTCTATCTAGTTAGAATAAAATTCTTTAAACTTCTCAATGTCCTTTGGTAGTCCAGGTTAGATTGCATTAAAGGACATATGAAGGAAGAAAGATTGAAGCCCCAGTGGAGAACTAAGCTTCTTTTCTTGTGAAATAGCTGAGCTCAGGAGCTGGTCACAGCAGGGACAGCAGAGAGCTGAAAATGAAACTAGATTCCTTCTTACAGTAAAAGAACATTTCTCTTACAGAGCATCTCTTCTCTTGCCTTCTTTGGTTGAACACGATAGTCAACCATTCTTTTAACCATACCAACTATGTAATTATATAACATACCCCTTGATCTATACTGGTCCATTCAAGAGTAGAGGGGACTGTTTCAGACTGGGACTGGGAATCAGAGGTATTACATTAGAAAGATTAAAGAAGTGGGTACAGTAAGTCATAATATGTATTAGGTATTTTTGTAAAATTTTTATTGATAGTAGTAGTGGGTCACATGGCTTCATATAAAGCTTTGTCAGTGGGGTTAAAGATGGCAACATTTCGCCCCAATTCACCCCACCACTCCCAATACCCAGTCCCAACCCCCCCTTTCCCTCCATCTAAGGAAATTTCTGGAGCAAAATGCTCTCTTTTGTTAAATGAATGATCATTGATACTTGAATGCTCATTTGTGTACTTATATTTGCATTGTAAAATATAAAATCAATAAACAAAGTTAAAAAAAGTCAACATTTTCACCAAATTTTCCATATAACTTTTCCAAGATGATTGAGACTACAATTTCCCTTTTATCTGAATAATATAAAGAAATGAAATTAACTTATATATAAAGTCATTGTAAGATATAATGAGGTTATTATGGAAGAACTGGTGGTTCTGGGAAATACAATGAGCAGGGACGATGCAGATATCTGATTCGCGAATCAATAGGTGTCATTCTGAACTTTCACTTTCTTACATCTAGCTGAACCTCCCATTTTTTCCTACAGCCGAGATCTTCACTGCTTTATCAGATTGGAGGGGTAACACTCTCTGTAAACATTTTTTTTATCAAACCGAAAATTGCTGGAAGTGAGAAAAACCTATTTGGTGGAGAACAAAAGAGGCCGCGATTACATTCAATACGGCAAGTGCAAATCAATCAGAGACGGATGACTCCGGGTGCGTAGGCCAGTAGAAAATGAAAGGGACTATCTGGCAAATGCGATGTTCATAACAAGACATCATCGGACAAATCATTTGTTCTCTCGCTCTCTCTCTTGCATCCCTTTACTGAGCTGAATTTAGCTTTTTAAATCATAACAGGAAAGAGTCACAGATATAAAGATGTGGATAAAACATACCGCAGGTAATTGTTTTGCCGTGTCAATCGGTAAGGAAGAAAATATAGGTAGTTCCTGTAAGACAACCATGTGTTAAAAATAAGATACCGATTATATAGAAGAGGCTGGCAAAACATATGGTGAGAGATAACTAAATAGAGGTCTCTGTGTGTGGGCCTATTAGAAATCTCTTTAATGGGGCGTTTAATAAAAAAAAATCTACAGTAAGTGATCAATAACAGATAGGTGATCGATAACCAGCACCAACACTAATCGGGAGCAGTTATGGTTCTTCGATGAGCTTCAGTTGTAAGGCCACTTGCTTACAGTGTGCTTACCCGGGCCATACTGGGTGTGCCTGGGTGCAGGAGGGATGGGGGTAAGCGCTACTTATACCTCCCCTCACCATAGGAAGTCAGGCGGCCAAGGCCACATCTTCCATGAGGCAGGTTGATTGCCGACTCTTTTAGGGGCGGCAGATTGCCAGGGGTAGTGTGGACTTGCCAAACACTGGTAAGTCTGAAAAATCAATTACATCAGCGCCTTTTAAGGTGCCGATGTAATTGAAAGGCAGGACGGTGCAGCACAGCGCACCTATGTGCACCGCTCTGCAGGACACAGGCCGGTGTGCGTGATGCGTGAGTCATTATGCATGCCAGCCTATGTCACTACACACAACGCAGCTGCCAGCGCAAGTGGGGGAGGAGATTTGGGGGAGCGCTGCATCTGGAGGTAAGTAGAAGGTTGATTTTTCTAGGGTGTCATCAGCTGTAAATACTATTACTGGGGGAGGCTGTGTGCTACTGGTGGTGGCTGTGTGCATTACTCGGAGAACCCTTGGGCATTACTGGTGAAGGCTGTGCATTACTGGGGGAGGCTGTGTGCTTTACTGGGGGAGGCTGTTTATTATTGGGGTGATGTGTGCACCACTTAAGGAGGTTGTGTATTACTAGGTTAAGCTGTGTGCTACTGGACGAGGCTGCATGCAATACTTGGACAGGCTGTGTGTGCATTACTGGGGGAGGCCGTGTGCTTTACTGCTGGAGGCTGTGCATTACTTTGGGAGGCTGTGTACACTACTGGGGGAGGTTGTGTGTGCACTACTGGGGGAGGTTGTGTGTGCACTACTGGAGGAGGCTGTGTCTGCACTACTGGGGGAGGCTATGCGTGCATTACTGAGGGAGGCTGTGTGCATTACTGGGGAGTTTGTGTGCACTACTGGGGGAGGCTCAGTGCTGCTGGGGTAGGCTGTGCATTACTGGGGAAGGCTGTGTTCTACTGAGGGAGTCTGTGTGCACTAGGGGAGGCTGTGTTCTGTGGGGGAGGCTGTGCATTACTGGGGAAGGTTGTGTATTATCAGGGGAGGCTGCACATTACTGGACAGGCTGTGTGTGCATTAATGGGGGCGGCTGTGTATTACTGGGGGAAGCTGTACATTACGGGGGGGGCAGTGTGTGAATTACTGTGGTTGGCTGTGTGCATAACGGGTACATACTGTACGGGTAGCACATAGCCGTAAAAAAAAAAGTTTGTGTGCAAGGGGCAAGTCCCAGGCTAGAAACCTAAGATCCTTTTTGAGTGAAATGGACTAAGCCTCAATGCAAAATACTGCTGCTGCACAATGTACAATTGTGAAGAGACAGCAGTGCTCAGATGAGTGCTGCAGTCTCTTCACTCACAAGGTTTTGGACAATCCCTTTAATGCCAGCAGTATTCAAAGAGCAAGTTCTTGGTCAGTCAAAAACACCTTAAAAGCCTAAGGATGTCTTTAGCTGAGAGCAGGGAGATAATTCCTTAAACTAAATGTCTAAATGTAACCTTAAAGGGGTAGTGTAGTTTCAGCAAAGATATGTCAGTATTTGCATAATCAAAAGTTATATAATTTTCCAATATACTTTCTGTATCAGTTCCTCACAGTATCCTAGATCTCTGCTTGCTGTTATTCTATAGGAAGCTTCACTGTTTACTTCCAGTAGATAGATTCTGCCCCTGGTCATGTGATGTCACACAGGTGAATGGGTTATTACAGTTCAACGTTACCCCACTGAGGCCTGACCAGGGACTAGAGTGGCTTGCTGTAGTTGCTGCCTCACAGTAAAATGTGTCACGGTGGCTTTGTCCACATGAACTGGCCCCATCCACAACCATCAGGGTCAGCAAGGAGATGCAAGAAGAGGAGGACGCTGCAGTATAGAGAAGGGTTCCCACTGACACTCTTGATGTGTGTATAATAATGGATCTTCGGGCATGTTGTAAGGGGTGGCCTGTGGTGTTAGCGGCAGACCTTCTCGCAGGCACACACACGGTGGTGGATTGGTTGTCTGTGGAGTGGAACTTTGAGCCCTAGTCCAGTGGTCAGATGACTTGCTAGAGGGAGCCAGATTGGCTCTGCTGCTTAAGCAGCAATATGGCAACCTCTGAAGTATCTACAGCCCAGTTGAGTTTAGAGTTGTGGTCTATGATCTATTTATATGTAGACCCTACAACAAGTCTGAGGTATGTGTAAAATGCTTTTGAAGATTGCTGGATCAGGTAATTTGCAGCCAATGTTCAACAAACTTTGTATAAATCAATCTTACAGGTGGTCTCAAAAACCATATATAGAATAAAAGCCAAGAACATTTTATCATCCTACCCTGTTCTTTTGTAATCTGTCTTTCATGTTCTAGCAAGACAAACAGAAGCTCACTGAGATGTAAGATTACATAGAAACTTGGAGGGGAGTGGGTGAGTCACAGCAGCATGGTCTCTGCCCACCAGCACAGACAGTATTGCAGATTTACAGACAGAGACTGCTAGAAAATGAAGATTACAAGTCACAAAATGAGCAGAAATACTGTTATTACTCATGTACACACACTGGAGAACCGATTTCTGAAAAGTTTTTGAAAATCCCAGTATTTATTCTGATATACTGAGACATTCTCAGAATTATAAACTATTTGTCCCCTAATATGTGGGACTGATGCATTGTGCCTTCCTTTGCATAAACATAATTGGATCATAGTTTAGTTTAATGGACTTGTCTCTTTTTTTAACTTTTAAAAACTTTATAACTCTCTAGGTCACAATGGCCCAATGTTTGTGACTAAAACTTTGCAAACTAAGCCCATTCAGATTGATTTGCTATGTGGGAGATGTGTTGCAAATTTCATTGAATCATCTAGAGAATAGAGTTCTTTCATCTGTAACCAAAATGAAACTGATGAAGAGTGACAATGCTGTTAGAAAACCAGACTAAGTTTCTTTAGAAAAAAAAATAAAATTCACAAAACATGGAAGTGAAAATCAATGATTGTTCAAAGGTCAGTTAATATCAAATTCTAATTCTGACATTAAACAGATAAATGCTAATGACACACATGTATTTATGATGAGCCAAAAATTCATATTCTCAGACCGGTCGGCATTCATTAGAGGAATTACTTATAACTCTGATTCCCAGCAGTGCAAAACCGAGAATATTATAGTAATTTAGCTGTAGAAAACTTTGGCTAAAAAAAAAAAAAAGTAGCATCTTGTTATTGTTTGCTGGTTTTATTTGCTATAAAGGTTTTATATATTTTAGTACAGGTTTGTATATAAGTGTGAAGTGATATATTCTATAGTTGTAGCTACATAAAACGGCATGCCGTGTACCCAATGCATTTCTATGGAGAGGGGAGGGGTTTTCTCCATGGCGCCGGATGTATGCTCACCTGGCCATAGCCGCATGGGAATACATTCGTGTGCATGCAGCCCTATAGGAAACTTACCACCACGGATCTACCTATTAAGGTAGATTGGGTGGTAGGTGCCTCTATTCTACGTGAGGATAGCCCTTTTAAGGCCTCATCCTCGCGTCCCCTGTATTTTTCTAACTTTTATTGCCCTAATATGCTAATTTTCTAAAGAGGCTACTGGGCCGTGGAGTAGCCAGAGCTGAGGCTATATGGCGCGGCTACTCCACACCCCAGTAGCCTCTTTAATCCTCCTACACGCATATCTTCGTTGCATAGCTGCGAGGAGCTGCACGCCGAAGATATGCAGGTAACTAGGGGACATCTACAAGTTAAGTGTTCATAAGTCGGGGGCCGCCTGTACACTTATTCTCCTAGGGAGAGATATACTTAACAATTTGGGGGGAGGGGACTTATCAAGCTGTCTTCCCCAGTATTTGTGAGTAATTTGCGGCAAAAAAGTGTCTGAAGTAGCCGAGGCCACATTGGTTAGTGGTTGCACATAGTTTTTATACACTTTTCCAACTAGTATGAAGATGGAGCGTAACTTCAGAAAAGGTGGTATGGTCTCCTGGCAAAAAGTCCATGCAACAAAAATAAAAAAAATGTGCAAGAGATCTAGAATAACTAAAGTAAAGTATGACTTAACAGATGAACGTGATTCCTTTTTAAATTTGGATTCGGGTGTGTTCCGTGCAACCCGGACAAATTACTGGATTGGCGACCGTGCAGCCAATGCTGCAAATTGATTCCCAAGGGTCACCCTTTATACAACAGTCTTAGGCTACATTCACACTGACGTATGGGGGACGTATATATATACGTCCGGCGTATATACGGATGATATACGTCCCCCATAGACGGCAATGGGCGCACGGCGCCCTACGGGAGCGGTACGGTGCCGCACGTGTGTACTGCTCCGTACCCCGGAAAAGGACATGTACTATCTTTGTCCGTAGTACGGCTCCGTGCGCCATAACTTCCTATGGAGAGGGGCGGGGGTGAGCTTCGCTCACCTCCTCCTCCTCTCCCCATGCACTGCCGTTGCCCGCTACAGTACGGGCGGGCAACGGCAGTGTGAATGTAGCCTACTGTGCCGGATTTATCATGAAGCTTACTCATCAGATTACTCTTTCTGGACACTTTTTACTTGTATTATAAGGGGTGACATTCATATAAAAGGGGTATGACTTCCAGAAAATAGGTAAACCATCTAAGAGATGTAACATTAGATAGTCTAGTATCAATCATATTCTATTCCATTCTATAAAAGATTTGTAGTTGTATATGACTGTGCATTCTTTCCAATTCTGGCTATATGTCTCAAATTCCACCCCTTAAATAGGTTGTATAGCATTCATGTTGTACATTTTACTGCTGAGAGTTGGCATAAATTAAAGCTATAATTTAGGATATACCTTATATAGCTTAAATTATGCCCCCTCTTCTTTTTTGATGGACAGCATGGTGGCTCAGTGGTAGCACAACAGCCTTGCAGTGCTGTGGTCCTTGGTTCAAGTCGCACCCAGGTCAACATCTGCCAAGAGTTTGTATGTTCTCTCTGTGTTTGCATGGGTTTCCTCCGGTTTCCTCCCACACTCCAAAACATACTGATAAATAGATTTTTCATGTGTTCGGCAGCTACTGGGACAGATTAGTGCAATCGTATAAATGTATATATCAGTGCATAAATATGTGTGTATAAATGTGTGAGGATACAAATATGTATATTTTATGAGGGGGTAGGGGCCCCCTCCAGAAGTCTGCTATGGGACCCTGCCTCTCCTAGTTACACCCCTGCCTGGGTCACCCATCAATGAACAGAGACTACTCCAAGAGGTAGCATCCTGATGGCTTCACAGCTATGATATTCTTATGAAGGTTAAAGGGTGAATACCAGAACTTAATGGGGCAGATTTATCAAGTGTCTGAAAATCAGAATATTTCTAGTTGTCCATGGCAACCAATCACAGCTCCCCTTTAAAATATTCATGAGCACTGGTAAAATGAAAGCTGAGCTGTGATTGGTTGCCATGGGGAACTATAAATATTCTGACTTTCAGACAGCTTGATAAATCTGCCTCTATATCTATGTCTATAAGAACAGCACCAAGTCCAATCCATTTAGTAACACACTTGCTGCATTAAACTAATCCCATAAAACCAAATTAATTCTATAATAATACTATACTTATACTATACGTATACCTATTGAGAGATACAAAAACAAGTTTGCCATTTCACACCAGATTATTGTTTAGAACTTTTAGAAACTTTGTAAGAGAAATTTTGGCTCCAGTTCATTTACTTCTTAGCACACAGGTTCTTAGCTTTCACGTGGCCTCTGCCACATACTGACTTAATGGGGCACATTTACTTACCCGGTCCCTGTGCGATCCCCGATCCGGACTGTCTGACAAGGATAAACTCTGCCGCGATTCATGAAAGTCGTGCACCCGATTTCCTGAATCTGTCGCTTCCCCACTCAGGTCCGCCGGAGTTCACCTTCTTCCTGGTGCATGTAAGTGCTTGGCTTGCGACACAAATTTAAATGTTAAATCTTGCCATAGTCCAAATCCGTTGGATCGTCCAATGGCCCGCCCCCCAATTTGTGTCGTTTGAAAGCTGGAGTGATTGCGTCACAAAAAGTCAGGAAAACCGAAAAAAAATGCGGCCGTGGGACCCTTAGTAAATAAGCTCCATTATCTGCTACCAGATCAGTGAAACTGATAACAGTATTACAGTATGTGAAAACATGTATTATAATACATAAACACATAATAGGATCTCTTATTACCCACTGCTTTGCCATGGAAAGTGGCTCTATTACTGATCCCAGATTCACAATATTCAGATTTTTTTTCAGATTTTTGCATTGAAACTTTGACCCCCTCTGACTTCTTTTCTGTTTGTCTGATCCTTAGCGGTTTCATTTGTTTTGGCACCTCTGCTACTCTTCTCACTGTGGGTGTCTTCTCCCCACCAGCATTAACCTTCATCACTGCAGAAAAGGTGACAAGTCCAAATGTTAATTGTCCATCATTAGCATAAAATGTTTCTCCATACAATGACATGTAATTGGAAAAAATCTGAAATATCCCCTTTAAATTTCAAAATATCTCCACAATCTTCTTAGCACAAATACAATAATACAGAATAAAGTTTATAAGTAAGAGTAAAAGAAAAGTGATGTACCTGGCTGTGCCGCAGGACTAGAAGAAGAGTGAGGAAATCAAGCATAACATGTTCTCCAGGGCACACAGGAGAACACGTTTGCTAACAAAAATCCCTAGTGTGCTCCGAAAAAGTCAAATTGTGAAGACAGTGTCATACAGTATGTGCAGCCGTGACGCGGGCAAATAAAATCTCTTGGGGCCAAGTATATCAGAGTGACAATGGTACAGACAATATATCTATAAATATTCCATATTATAATATTATTATACAACAATTTAAAACGTATTACTACAAAGTTTTTTGTATGTTTTTTTATTGAGATTTAGATTCTTATGAAGAAAGTTGAAACATATTGGGGGTCAACTGGCTTACAAGCATGAAACATAGCTGGGAATAGGGACGGGTGGGTGTAGCCGGTGCGACTTACGTGCCCCTCTTTGTTTACATGGGGCACAAACCATAGAGATGGCAGTGTGGGACACCGAGAGGGACCAAAGGGTTAAGTAAATGTTTATTTTTTTAACTAGCCCCCTCCCGGCCACCAATGCTTTTTTTAAGCTGTCAGAAACACTTTAATATCAGGCACCTTTAAATGTAATTGGCTTTCATGTTACCTCTAATGGAATGTATAGCTTTAGCTACCATGTACAGGAAGTCTTCCTATTGGTTATCAAATGAGAAGACTAATATAGCAGAGGAACTCAAGACTATGGGATCAGACTACACACAAAGTACTTTTGTAGTCTGTAACCATGGAGACTCAAAAGTCTCAATTATAGCTGTTTACATATAACAATAATACATTTTAGCCAAGAACTAAGGCCATGTGATTTCTCTTTTGCCTGAAACGCGTCAGCTGCTTAGCATGAATTGTCATGTCGCTGTATTTTAATATGTCATAATAAAGGAAGTTACTATTTTTAATTACGGAGCTGGGACCGATCTTTTATCAAATTGCTTACCAAGTTTTCCGATTTTTAGATGCATATGAGAAACAATACAGGTTGTAAAAGGGAACATAGATTTCGATCTTTCTAAACTATGTGCCAAACATAAGAAGGAAAATTAGTTTAATAACAGTAATTTGGAAAATGCTAATTGAGCTGTATAATTATAAATCATAATTATCGAGGAGAAAACAGCTGTTTGTTAGCACAAGTCAAAGGATGGTTTCTTGAGAATTTGCTTCCATGACTATGAAGATCTCGTCTTGGACTATCTATCAAACAGTGGCCAAGAAATAGATCTCTCCCACAGATCATTATCGGCTCATTCTTAGCGGGACACCGGCGGAGCTGGGGGTTTTATCTAGTATGGAGCACAGCACTGAGTATGTTTTATAAGGAGCTGACGAGTGCGGTTATTTTATTGCTTCCATGACAACTTCATTTTCTGCTACATCGGGTAAAGGACGCACAGCTAATGATTGATGAGGGCAGATTTCAATTACAAAGTTTAATTTGTTAGGAAAATGTGCAGCAGGATGGACCAAAGTGTTTATCAATGTGCTAAGGCTGTAGAAAATAAAAAAAAGCAAGTAATTAGAGATGAGCGAACACTAAAATGCTCGGGTACTCGTTATTCGAGACTAGCGGAGACTTAGCTCCTTTCATCCACTCCTCCATCTCTCCTTTACATACTAAAGGGAACCTGTCACTAGTGAGAGGGAGGAGCTGTACAGGAGTAAAAAGATGGGGGCCAAGAGCTGAGCAGTCTGCAGCACAGACAAGTCACATGTTATTTTTTGAATATGATCCAAACCAAGTCCAACCCCTGAGCTACACAGAGGATTCTGTCAGGGTGCAAGGTAGTTATAAACACACACATTATATTGTAATGCAAATGCTTATAGCAAGCAGAAAGGCAGATTTGTAATGGAGCTGCAATGGGCTTCTGCAACCTGTCTTTAGTGAAAATGAGGTCCCTGGTGACAGGTTCCCTTTAATCTGACTACTCAGTGTACTTCTGTCTAACTTTTTAGCAAGACAGAATTCAGCAAAAATTTCAGAATTAAATCAGATTAGGACAGAAAGCGGGAGGATGATAAGAACTAAAATAAGAGGATAAAGAAGCCTTTTGCTTTGATAAGATAAATTCTAAATTTACAAAATTACAAAATTAATATTTTTCTGAACATGGCTTCATGGAGAAGGGAGGGGAAGTGAGTTGACTGGGTAGGTCATAGTGTGTGACTGGGTGCAACAGACCTCTATGGGGGCAGTGATACGGTGGCAAATTGTTTGGCCGTATCGCCCGCCCCCATACGATTGTGTGCATGGGGCCTAACATGTATGATTTTACCCCAGTGCAGCTTTTAACCTTTCTATGTAGTCTGTGTTAGTTAAATGTAAAGTGTTTTTGTAGTGTTATTATTATAATTCTCTTGGGGATACATTACTTGCTTTTTTTATTTTCTACAGCCTTAGCACATTGATAAACACTTTGGTCCATCCTGCTGCACATTTTCCTAACAAATTAAACTTTGTAATTGAAATCTGCCCTCATCAATCATTAGCTGTGCGTCCTTTACCCGATGTAGCAGAAAATGAAGTTGTCATGGAAGCAATAAAATAACCGCACTCGTCAGCTCCTTATAACATACTCAGTGCTGTGCTCCATAAGATAAAACCCCCAGCTGCCCGCGGTGTCCCGCTAAGAATGAGCCGATAATGACTGTGGGAGAGATCTATTTCTTGGCCACTGCTTGACGATAGTCCAAGACGAGATCTTCATAGTCATGGAAGCAAATTCTCAAGAAACCATCCTTTGACTTGTGCTAACAACAGCTGTTTTCTCCTCATAATTATGATTTATATTATAACGCTCAATTAGCATTTTCCAATTACTGTTATTAAACTAATTTTCCTTCTTATGTTTGGCACATAGTTTAGAAAGATCGAAATCTATGTTCCCTTTTACAACCTGTATTTTTTCTCATATGCATCTAAAATCGGAAAACTTGGTAAGCAATTTGATAAAAGATCGGTCCCAGCTCCGTATTAAAAAGTAACTTCCTTTATTATGACATATTAAATACAGCGACATGACAATTCATGCTAGCGCTGACGGTTTCAGGCAAAGAAAAATCACATGGCCTTAGTTCTTGGCTAAATGTATTATTGTTATATGTAACACTATAATTGAGACTTTTGTAGTCTCCATGGTTACAGACTACAAAGTACTTTGTGTGAGTCTGATCCCATAGTCTTGAGTCTTGCTATATTAGTCTTCTCATTGATAACCATAGGAATTCGTACAGGTAGCTAGCTATACTCATAGAGGTACATGAACCAATTACATTAAAGTGCTGATATTAAGTGTTTCTGACAGCTTAAAAAAGCATGGGTGCCGGAGGGGGCTAGTTAAAAAAATAAACATTTACTTAACCCTTTGGTCCCTCTCGTGTCCCACACTGCCATCTCTATGGTTTGTGCCCCATGTAAACAAAGAGGGGCACGTAAGTCGCACCGGCTACACCCACCCTTCCCTATTCCCAGCTATGTTTCATGCTTGTAGCCGTTGACCCCCAATATGTTTCAACTTTCTTCATAAAGAATCTAAATCTCATAAAAAAACATACAAAAAACTTTGTAGTAATACGTTTTAAAATTGTTGTATAATATTTAATAGATATATGAGTCTGTACCATTGTCACTCTGATTACTTGGCCCCAAGAGATTTTATTTGCCCGCGTCACGGCTGCACATACTGTATGACACTGTCTTCACAATTTGACTTTTCGGAGCACACTAGGAGTTTTGTTAGCAAACGTGTTTCTCCTGTGTGCCCTGAGAACATGTTATGCTTGATTTCCTCACTCTTCTTCTAGTCCTGCGGCACAGCCAGGTACATCACTTTTCTTTTACTCTTACTTAAAACTTTATTCTGTATATTTGTATTTGTGCTAAGAAGATTGTGGAGATATTTTTGAAATTTAAGGGATATTTCAGATTTTTTCCAATTACATGTCATTGTATGGAGAACATTTTATGCTTGATGGACAATTAACATTTGGACTTGTCACCTTTTCTGCAGTGATGAAGGTTAATGCTGGTGGGGAGAAGACACCCACAGTGAGAAGAGTAGCAAGGTGCCAAAACAAATGAAACCGCTAAGGATCAGACAAACAGAAAAGAGTCAGAGGGGTCAATTTTCAATGCAAAAATCTGAAAAAAAATCTGAATATTGTGAATCTGGGATCAGTAAGAGCCACTTTCCATGGCAAAGCAGTGGGTAATAAGAGATCCTATTATGTGTTATAGTATTATAATACATGTTTTCACATACTGTAATACTGTTATCAGTTTCACTGATCTGGTAGCAGATGGGAGCTTATTTACTAGGGTCCCACGGCCGCATTTTTTTTTTCGGTTTTCCTGACTTTTTGTGACGCAATCACTCCAGCTTTCAAACGACACAAATGGGGGGCGGGCCATTGGACGATCCAACGGATTTGGACTATGGCAAGATTAACATTTAAATTTGTGTCGCAAGCACGCACTTATCATGCACCAGAAGAAGGTGAACTCCGGCGGACCTGAGTGGGGAAGCGACAGATTCAGGAAATCGGGTGCACGACTTTCATGAATCGCGGCAGAGTTTATCCTTGTCAGACAGTCCGATCGGGATCGCACAGGGACCGGTGAGTAATGTGCCCCATTAAGTCAGTATGTGGCAGAGGCCACGTGAAAGCTAAAACCGTGTGCTAAGAAGTAAATGAACTGGAGCCAAATTTCTCTTACAAAGTTTCTAAAAGTTCTAAACAATAATCTGGTGTGAAATGGCAAACTTGTTTTTGTATCTCTCAATAGGTATACGTATAGTATAAGTATAGTATATTTAGAATTAATTTGGTTTTATGGGATTAGTTAATGCAGCAAGTGTGTTACTAAATGGATTGGACTTGGTGCTGTTCTTATAGACATAGATTAGAGGCAGATTTATCAAGCTGTCTGAAGTCAGAATATTTATAGTTCCCCATGCAACCAATCACAGCTCAGCTTTCATTTTACCAGTGCTCAGAATATTTAAAGGGGAGCTGTGATTGGTTGCCATGGACAACTAGAATATTCTGATTTTCAGACACTTGATAAATCTGCCCCATTAAGTTCTGGTATTCACCCTTTAACCTTCATAAGAATATCATAGCTGTGAGCCATCAGAGCTACCTCTTGGAGTAGTCTCTCTGTTCATTGATGGTGACCCAGCAGGGGTGTAACTAGAGAGGCAGGGTCCCATAGCAGACTTCTGAGGGGGCCCCTACCCCCCATAAATATACATATTTGTATCCTCACACATTTATACACACATATTTATGCACTGATATATCAATTTATACGATTGCACTAATCTGTCCCAGTAGCTGCCGAACACATGAAAAATCTATTTATCAGTATGTTTTGGTTGGGGGAGAAACCGGAGGAAACCATGCAACACACAGAGAGAACATACACTCTTGGCAGATGTTGACCTGGGTGCGACTTGAACCAAGGACCACCAGCACTGCAAGGCTGTTGTGCTACCACTGAGCCACCATGCTGTCCATCACAAAGAAGAGGGGGGCATAATTTAAGCTATATAAGGTATACCTAAATTATAGCTTTAATTTATCCAACTCTCAGCAGTAAAATGTACAACATGAATGCTATACAACCTATTTAAGGGGTGGAATTTGAGACATATCCAGAATTGGAAAGAATGCACAGTCATATACAACTACAAATTTTTATAGAATGGAATAATATGATTGATACTAGACTATCTAATGTTACATCTCTTAGATGGTTTACCTATTTTCTGGAAGTCTATACCCCTTTTATATGAATGCACCCCTTATAATACAAATAAAGTGTCCAGAAAGAGTAATCTGATGAGTAAGCTTCATGATAAATCCGGCACAGTAGCTACATTCACACTGCCGTTGCCCGCCCGTACTGCGCGGCAACGGCAGTGCATGGGGAGAGGAGGAGGAGGTGAGCGAAGCTCACCCCCGCCCCTCTCCATAGGAAGTTATGGCGCACGGAGCCGTACTACGGAAAGATAGTACATGTCCTTTTCCGGGTACGGAGCAGTACACACCGTGCGGCACCGTACCGCTCCCTTAGGGCGCCGTGCGCCCTTTGCCGTCTATGGGGACTTATATCATCCGTATATACGCCGGACGTAATATATACGTCCCCCATACGTCAGTGTGAAGGTAGCCTAAGACTGTGTTATAAAGGTGACCCTTGGGAATCAATTTGCAGCATTGGCTGCACGGTCCGCCAATCCAGTAATTTGTCCGGGTTGCACGGAACACACCCGAATCCAAATTTAAAAAGGAATCACGTTCATCGTTAAGTCATACTTTACTTTTAGTTATTCTGATCTCTTGCACATTTTTTTTATTTTTGTTGCATGGACTTTTGCCAGGAGACCATACCACCTTTTCTGAAGTTACGCTCCATCTTCATACTAGTTGGAAAAGGTATAAAAACTATGTGCAACCACTAACCAATGTGGCCTCGCTACTTCAGACACTTTTTTGCCGCAAATTACTCACAAATACTGGGGAAAGCTTGATAAGTCCCCTCCCCCCAAATTGTTAGTATATCTCTCCCTAGAGAATAAGTGTACAGGCGGCCCCCGACTTATGAACACTTAACTTGTAGATGTCCCCTAGTTCCCTGCATATCTTCGGCGTGCATCTCCTCGCAGCTATGCAACGAAGATATGCGTGTAGGAGGATAAAAGGGCTACTGGGTGTGGAGTGCCGCGCCATATAGCCTCAGCTCTGGCTACTCCACGGCCCAGTAGCCCTTTAGAAAATTAGCATATTAGGGCAATAAAAGTTAGAAAAATACAGGGGACGCGAGGATGAGGCCTTAAAAGGGCTATCCCTCACGTAGAATAGAGGCACCTACCACCCAATCTACCTAATAGGTAGATCCGTGGTGGTAAGTTTCCTATAGGCTGCATGCCACGAATGTATTCCCATGCGGCTATGGCCAGGTAGCATACATCCGGCGCCATGGAGAAAACCCCTCCCTCTCCATAGAATGCATTGGGTACACGGCATGCCGTTTTAGTAGCTACAACTATAGAATATATCACTTCACACTTATATACAAACCTTACTAAAATATATAAAACCTTTATAGCAAATAAAACCAGCAAAACAATAACAAGATGCTACTTTTTTTTTTTTTAGCCAAAGTTTTCTACAGCTAAATTACTATAATATTCTCGGTTTTGCACTGCTGGGAATCAGAGTTTATAAGTAATTCCTCTAATGAATGCCGACCGTCTGAGAATAGAATTTTTGGCTCATCATAAATACATGTGTGTCATTACATTTATCTGTTTAATGTCAGAATTAGAATTTGATTTAACTGACCTTTGAACAATCATTGATTTTCACTTCATGTTTTGTGAATTTTATTTTTTTTTCTAAGAAACTTAGTCTGGTTTTCTAACAGCATTGTCACTCTTCATCAGTTTCATTTGGTTACAGATGAAAGAACTCTATTCTCTAGATGATTCAATAAATTTGCAACACATCTCCCACATAGCAAATCAATCTGAATGGGCTTAGTTTGCAAGTTTTAGTCACAAACATTGGGCCATTGTGACCTAGAGAGTTATAAAGTTTTTAAAAGTTAAAAAAGAGACAAGTCCATTAAACTAACTATGATCCAATTATGTTTATGCAAAGAAGCACAATGCATCAGTCCCACATATTAGGGGAACAAAGTTTATAATCTGAGAATGTCTCAGTATATCATAAATACTGGGATTTCAAAAACTTTTCAGAAATCGGTTCTCCAGTGTGTGTACATGAGTAATAACAGTATTTCTGCTCATTTGGTGACTTGTAATCTTCATTTTCTAGCATTCTCTGTCTGTAAATCTGCAATACTGTCTGTGCTGGTGGGCAGAGACCATGCTGTCTGTGACTCACCCACTCCCCTCCAAGTTTCTATGTAATCTTACATCTCAGTGAGCTTCTGTTTGTCTGCTAGAACATGAAAACAGATTACAAAGAACAGGTAGGATGTAAATGTTCTTCTTGGCTTTTATTCTATATTGGTTTTTGAGACCACCTGTAAGATTGATTTTACAAATTGTTGAACATTGGCTGCAAATTACCTGATCCAGCATCTTCAAAAGCATTTAACACATACCTCAGACTTGTTGGTAGGTCTACATATAAATAGATCATAGACCACAACTCTAAACTCAACTGGGCTGTAGATACTTCAGAGTTTGCCATATTGCTGCTTAAGCACAGAGCCAATCTGGCTCCCTCTAGCAAGTCATCTGACCACTGGACTAGGGCTCAAAGTTCCACTCCACAGACAACCAATCCACCACCGTGGTGTGTGCCTGCGAGAAGGTCTGCCGCTAACACCACAGGCCACCCCTTACAACATGCCGAAGATCCATTATTATACACCATCAAAGTGTCAGTGGAACCCTTCTCTATACTGCAGCGTTCCTCCTCTTCTTGCATCCCTTGCTGACCCTGATGGTTGTGATGGGGCCAGTTCATGTGGACAAAGCCACCGTGACACATTTTACTGTGAGGCAGCAACTACAGCAAGCCACTCTAGTCCCTGGTCAGCCTCAGTGGGGTAACGTTGAACTGTAATAACCCATCACCTGTGTGACTCACATGACCAGGGGCAGAATCTATCTACTGGAAGTAAACAGTGAAGCTTCCTATAGATAACAGCAACGAGAGATCTAGGATACTGTGAGGAACTGATACAGAAAGTATATTGGAAAATATATAACTTTTGATTATGCAAATACTGACTATCTTTCTGAAACTACACTACCCCTTTAAGGTTACATTTAGACATTTAGTTTAAGGAATTATCTCCCTGCTCTCAGCTAAAGACATCCTTAGGCTTTTAAGGTGTTTTTTGACTGACCAAGAACTTGCTCTTTGAATACTCTGCTGGCATTAAAGGGATTGTCCAAAACCTTGTGAGTGAAGAGACTGCAGCACCTCATCTGAGCACTGCTGTCTCTTCACAATTGTACATTGTGCAGCAGCAGTATTTTGCATTGAGGCTTAGTCCATTTCACTCAAAAAGGATCTTAGGTTTCTAGCCTGGGACTTGCCCCTTGCACACAAACTTTTTTTTTTACGGCTATGTGCTACCCGTACAGTATGTACCCGTTATGCACACGCCAACCACAGTAATTCACACACTGCCCCCCCCTTATGTACAGCTTCCCCCAGTAATACACAGCCCCCCCATTAATCACACACAGCCTGTCCAGTAATGTGCAGCGCCTCCCCTGATAATACACAACCTTCCCCAGTAATGCACAGCCTCCCCCACAGAACACAGCCTCCCCTAGTGCACACGACTCCTCAGTAGAACACAGCCTTCCCAGTAATGCACAGCCTACCCAGCAGCACTGAGCTCCCCCCGTAGTTGCACACAAACTCCCCAGTAATGCACACAGCCTCCCTCAGTAATGCACGCATAGCCTCCCCCAGTAGTGCAACACAGCCTCCTCCAGTAGTGCACACACAACCTCCCCGTCAGTATTCACACACAACCTCCCCCAGTAGTGTACACAGCCTCCCAAAGTAATGCCAGCCTCCAGCAGTAAACACACGGCCTCCCCCAGTAATGCACACACAGCCTGTCCAAGTATTGCATGCAGCCTCGTCCAGTAGCACACAGCTTAACCTAGTAATACACAACCTCCTTAAGTGGTGCACACACTCACCCAATAATAACAGCCCCCCCAGTAAAGCACACAGCCTCCCCAGTAATGCACAGCCTTCACCAGTAATCCCAAGGGTTCTCCGGTAATGCACAACCCACCAGTAGCACACAGCCTCCCCCAGTAATAGTATTTACAGCTGATGACACCCTAGAAAAATCAACCTTCTACTACTTCTCCATCAGTCAGCAGCTCCCACCATCTCCTCCCCACTTGCGCTGGCAGCTGCGTTGTGTGTGTAGTGCATAGGCTGGCATGCATTGACTCCGCATCACGCACACCGGCCGTGTCCTGCAGAGCGTGCACATAGGTGCGCTGTGCTGCACCGTCCTGCTGCTTTCAATTACTCGGCACCTTAAAAGGCGCTGATGTGTAATTGATTTTTCAGACTTACCAGTGTTTGGCAAGTCCACACTACCCCTGGCATTGCCGCCCCTAAAAGAGTCGGCAATCAACTGCCTCATGGAAGATGTGGCCTTGCCGCCTGACTTCCATGGTGAGGGGAGGTATAAGTAGCGCTTACCCCCATCCCTCCTGCACCCAGGCACACCCAGTATGGCCCGGGTAAGCACACTGTAACAAGTGGCCTTACAACTGAAGCTCATCGAAGACCATAACTGCTCCCGATTAGTGTTGGTGCTGGTTATCGATCACCTATCTGTATTGATCACTTACTGTAGATTTTTTTTATTAAAACGCCCCATTAAAGAGATTTTCTAATAGGCCCCACACACAGAGACCTCTATTTAGTTATCTCTCACCATATGTTTTGCCAGCCTCTTCTATATAATCGGTATCTTATTTTTAACACATGGTTGTCTTACAGGAACTACCTATATTTTTCTTCCTTACCGATTGACACGGCAAAACAATTACCT
The DNA here is from genome assembly GCA_019512145.1 of Engystomops pustulosus. Classification (NCBI taxonomy): domain Eukaryota; kingdom Metazoa; phylum Chordata; class Amphibia; order Anura; family Leptodactylidae; genus Engystomops; species Engystomops pustulosus. The sequence continues at coordinate 30,699,787 of CM033644.1, forward strand.
GCGGTATGTTTTAAATCCACATCTTTATATCGTGTGACTCTTCCTGTTATGATTTAAAAAGCTAAATTCAGCTCAGTAAAGGGATGCAAGAGAGAGAGCGAGAGAACAAATGATTTGTCCGATGATGTCTGTTATGAACATCGCATTTGCCAGATAGTCCCTTTCATTTTCTACTGGCCTACGCACCCGGAGTCATTCCGTCTCTGATTGATTTGCACTTGCCGTATTGAATGTAATCGCGGCCTCTGTCTTTTGTTCTCCACCAAATAGGTTTTTCTCACTTCCAGCAATTTTCGGTTTGATAAAAAAAATGTTTACAGAGAGTGTTACCCCTCCCAATCTTGATAAGCAGTGAAGATCTCGGCTGTAGAAAAAAGTGGGAGGTTCAGTCTATGGTAGAAAGTGAAAGTTCAGAATGACAACCTATGATTCGCGAATCAGATATCTGCATCGTCCCTGCTCATTGTATTTCCCAGAACCCCAGTTCTTCCATAATAACCTCATATATCTTACAATGACTTTATATATAAGTTAATTTTCTTTCTTTATATTATTCAGATAAAAGGGAAATTGTAGTCCTCAATCATCTTGGAAAAGTTATATGGAAAATTTGGTGAAAAGTTGACTTTTTTTAACTTTGTTTTTGATTTTATATTTTACAATGCAAATATAAGTACACAAATGCATTGCAAGTATCAATGATCATTCATTTAACAAAAGAAGCATTTGCTCCAGAAATTTCCTTAGATGGAGGAAAGGGGGGGGGTTGGACTGGGTTATTGGAGTGGTGGGGTGAATTGGGGCGAAATGTTGACATCTTTACCCCACTGACAAAGCTTTATATGAAGCCATGAGTACCCACTACTACTATCAATAAAAATTTTACAAAAATACCTAACATATTATGACTTACTGTACCCACTTTTAATTTCTAATGTAATACCTTTGATTCCAGTCCCAGTCTGAAACCGTCCTCCTCTACTCTGAATGGACCAGTATAGATCAGGGGTATGTTATATAATTACATAGTTGGTATGGTTAAAAGAATGGTTGACTATCGTGTTCACACCAAGAAGGCAAGAGGAAGAGATGCTCTGTAAGAGAAATGTTCTTTTACTAGTAAGAAGGAATCTAGTTTCATTTTCAGCTCTCGCTGCCCTGCTGTGACACTCCTGAGCTCAGCTAATTCACAGAAAGAAGCTTAGTTCTCCACTGGGGCTTCAATCTTTCTCCTTCATATGTCCTTTAATGCATCTAACCTGGACTACCAAAGGACATTGAAGTTTAAAGAATTTTATTCTAACTAGATAGAGACTAGAAGACTTAACCGTCCTTTCCTTTAATAAGCACCATCTCCACCTACTGTTATTTTTTCCGCCCCCCCCCTTCCTTCCTCAGCACTTAGTACTGTTAGGCACAGCACCCGTATTCTAATACTTACTTTTAGTGGACCTTGACTGGAGCAAACAGACACCTAACCTAGATAGATTGTTGGGGAAATGTTCTAATCTTGTCTAATTTGGAGTCAGCTCAGACCTCAAATAGATATACACGAATGTTACCAATCTATCAATGTTGCATTTTTTGCAACTCTTTAACTGGTTTACTTTGTGACATATTTTGTATCACATTTTAGTTCACATTATTTCATACTGAGGGCTGTTCCTCACAACAGTATGTTATCATGATTTACATGGATCGTATACTGACCCTTTATGTAACTATTCACATGTTATTATCTTTTTCACTGACCTCCAGTGTGCTGGATAAAAATTGCAGAATGTTGTTTTTTTCACATTTGCAGACCAAAGACTTCCTCAAGTCCACAGATAACATTTGTGGTATCCGTTGATCTGTTTTTCTCTTTGCAAAAGATTTGCAAAATTAGATGGCAAAATACTGATTTCCACAGTGTCCTCTGAGAAAATGGACATGAGATGGGTCGCATAGCAAGGGGAAGTAATGCTACCGTGCAAATCACGGAATCAACTGATGTGAAAAATGGAGTGTGGAATCAGCCCTAAATGTGAGACTTGTGGCTCAATCCGCTTAGTAACTCCCATTCCGTAAATCCCTTTAAATTCAACTTCATTCATTGGTCCGTGCAGAACCCTAATGATATTGTAATGTTATTCAGTATCTGCAGTGTGATAGACAGTGTGTTGTTTGGCGTGTTTTTTTCTGCATTACTTATGCATGGTCTCTCCTCTCCGATACCAGCTCTGCTATTGGGGTATTTTAGTCCACTGATTAATAGTTTCATATGTCATTGATTTTGGCTGCAGTCTATTTTAGCGCACTTACATTCAGTGTGAATAGATAAGGGGGGTCCACAATCCGTATCATTCAACCTTCGTCACCCTTGATGAACGCTTCCTTCGTCTTCCTGCATATGTAATGTACTACGAATGTCATTTGAATGTCATGCTAACACGCTGTCACTGGATGTCTTACTGGGAACGTCCTCTGTCACTGCTTACCTGTTGTTGTAACCATCATACAGAGAGGCGCTATTTCAGTACCAGGGTTAGAACCTGTACCATAGTACATGTACCTTCAAAAGCTAACAGCTAGCGATCCTCTGCAAGTGGCTTTACATGGCTTCAAGTGGTTGTCTGTGAAAATGTGCAAGGTGCTGGGGTTGGAAAAAAACAACACATATTTACTCCATCCCGGATACCAGTACCCCATTGCTCCAATACTTCCTGTTTTAGCCTGGACCAAACCAGAAGTTCTGGAGGACCTACTTCATCCAATGACTATTCTCCTCGGACCAGGGGACAACACAGGAAGTGAAAACACTGGAAAACAGGAGTGACTTCGCACGAACGAATTTTTGCTGCACAAACCAGCACAATGTAGCACTAATGTTTGACACCAGTTTGTTTGATTCGGTTAATGTGGGTGGGGGGGGCTGGTTGAACTTTTGAACTTTAATTTTATGTTCATATATTCAAACAAAAGCAGCACAAACAAAAATTTGAGCAGCACAAACCGGCACAAACGTAGCAGAATTGTTCGGTCCTAGTTGTATTTCATTTGCGCAATGTGGGGGGGCTGGTTGACCTCTGATGACCTCTGGAAACTTTCATTACAATCTTTAAAACGATAACGGCACAAACGAAAATTCTGCTGCACAAACAGCACAAATGTGAGCACAAGATTTGACACCAAGTTTGCTTGATTTGAACAAGGTGGGGGGCCCACACTTCACTCAGGTGTTCCAGTTGTTAGTTTTGTGTTTTCTTATTTTTAAACCTCTTCATGAGAAAACCCTCCTAATAGAGCTCCAACATTCTTCATACCCAGAGAATCTTTTTTTTGTCATATCATCGACTGAGCTAAAAAAAACTTGGGGCTTCACTATACCTTCTAGACAGTCTTGGATTTTTCTCCCACAGAAAATTTTTTGCCCCCTTACTCAAAGGTTGCATGGGTAATTGCACTGCAAACTGCTTAAGCGCAGTACATCCATTCATATATCTCAATATAGGGCTGAAATACGGATATAGACTGGGATCAGATACTGTCAAATGATAATATTAATGTTAAATGGGAGAAATTCAAATCTATCCTGGGTTTTTAACTTCTAAATTTACTCCAATAGGTACAAGTATAGAAGGGCTAGATTACAACCCCCGCGTGGCTTACAGCTACAGTTAAAGGGCAATTAATGGAAAAAGAGGTCATTCAAAAAAATATAAGTCTGACGCGTCACCTGAGGCTTTCAATACTTACAAAAATGTACCAAAATCTGTAAAAAGGAAATCAAATCAGCCAAAATACAAAATGAAAGACAGTTGGTAAAGATAGAAAAAACAATCCCAAGAAATTTTTTAAGTACCAATATATACTCGAGTATAAAGCCTAGTTTTTAGCACAAAAAAATGTGCTGTATAGGAAGTGGTGCTAAGTTCAAATATTAATCTAATATTTCACTTACTGCTTTTCATATGTTATGTGTAATAAATTAAGTGATACATTATCTTCATTATATTACTAAAATTACAAGTATTAATGGAGATCACACCCCTATACTTAATTTGATACTTACGCATATATCTGCAGCAGATAGTGTCCTATCTTTAGGCATATGTTATGCAAAATGAGCTGAGCAGATAGCACATGGCATCCTATATGCATGTTATATGCATCTGAAGTCACATTTGATTTCTACAATTGTTCAAAGTTTAATGTGACCCACAGTGAAACACAAAGTTAGACAGTCTGCAAGAAACTTACTTCACTTCCCGATACATGGTTTGCGGTTGGCCATTTTGTAGACTATACTTGTCTTTCTCTCTTCGTACAAATGACATACTTTGTTGCCCCCAATTGGATGCAGAAGTTGCATGACTGATAGAGCATAAGGAAAGAAGTGGAAGACAGACCCAGGGAATGATAACGCTCGAATCTAAGAAAGATGCTAAGGATTAGACTGGAGTCCCTCGAGATTTCAAGTCAGACACATACTTCTCGGTCATGATGAAAGGCATGACAGTTCTGGAAGTGAAAAGCTTAAACTAAAAGACCTAAAGCAAAGTAAAATTTCTTTTTCTTGGCTGAAGGTAAGATTTAAAAAACACTTTATGAAACTTTTCGAAAACAAGACCCCTAGTACGTGGTCGCCATCTTGCACACATGCATTTCGAAATGATAAACATGCTTGGTTCATTCCCTTCCTCATCCACCCCTTCCCTTTCTTGGTTGAACTTGATAGACATGTGTGATTTTTAGCCCTATAAACTACAGGTGGTCCCGGGTTACATACAGATAGGGTCCTCGGTTTGTTCGTATTGAATTTGTATGTAAGTCGAAACTGTATTTTTTATAATTGTAGCTCCAGACAGCTTTTTTTCCTTTGCCCCAGTGACAATTAGATTTTCGAAATTTTAGCTGTAATGGGACCAAGGATTACCAACAAAACTTCCAGCTGATCATTGGAGTCTGGGATAATGTAAACCATCAGCGAGAGCATCTCCAGAGGGTCACAGGGGCCAGATTGGGCCGTCTTTAACTAGGGTCGTCTGTAAGTCGGTTTCATTAAGTAGGGACCACCTGTATATAACTTTGGTTCATTGGAGTTCCAGATCTTTAAAATTACTTTATTCCTGATTTAAAGACTGATGTCCTGTATTTTGAAACAGAGGAAAAGCCCAAAGGTCCTTATTTCCTTTTGTAAACCCAAAATGTTAATGCTCGAAGACTGGCCAATTACATGAACTAAAGTATATGCAGATGGCCCACCAAAGGGAAGGAGGTTTTGGGACTTTGGATTTCTCCATGTTCCCCCAGTAACTGTCCACAGTGCAATATGAATTCCTCAGGATGGAAAGCCACCTGTTAACCTGCATCTAAAGTCTTTAAGCCCACAAATAAAGATCCATCATATTCAGGTCATACCTTTAATATTCTTTCTCATCTTTCATTTCAGAGCAATTATCATGTAAGAGAATAGGAATTTTTATATTTATGTAAAATAGCTTTCGGGTGCACTGGCGCATGGTCAAAATATGGTTATATTTTTTCATTGGTTATCAAATAAGGCAATTACACGAAATGTAATAATTTATATTAAGTGTTAAGGGTACAAAAATTATATAGGAAGACATTCTCAAGGGATGTCAAATTTTGTGGAAAGAGGTTGGTGTGGACTATGCTAGGTAGAAAAAAATTTACAAAAGGATCTGCATGAAGAAGAAGAACTATTTGGCTCTTTAGGGAGCACAAAGGTTTGGTCTTAAAAGCTTTAAAGTATCCTAGTTCTGTCTTACTGGGGAACTGTGAGCTATGGGCACTAGGCCATGTCCGCACACTATGGAGGGGGATAAAGATTGTAGATACTCTCTCATCAAGATACTAAACAAATGGCAGACAGAGCTCAAAGTGGCACCAGGCCCCTTTCCTTCATACTGTGACCAGACCATATGATACAGTTCCCAGTAGTATGAATTAGGTCATTAACTTGTGGAAAATCATAGCAGGTTCCCTTAAATCCAAGGCTCCATAGCAACTGGTCAAGACTTGGCCACAGAGTAAAAAGTTTGGTGTAATATACATTGACTCTATACTTGCCATCTAGGATTCCATTTCAAAACCAAGCAGACACATTGGGGCTCATTTACTAAGGGTCGAACAACCGGACTTTGTCGGGTTTCCGAATTTTTTCTGTTTTTCCGGGCATTTGGCGCATCGGCGCCAGCTTGCACGCGACCAAAATCATTAGGAAAGAGCGTGAACTCCGGCGGCCTCGGGCAGCAACGACACATGCAGGAACTCGGACGCACGATGTTAGTGAATCGCACTGGACCCGAATCCTCGTCGGACAACACAACGCGGGATCGCGACGGGACCGTGGTAAGTAAATCTGCCCCTTTTTCTGCCCTTTTTCCAAACTACTTAATTTTCCAGATGACATATTCCCAAGTGTCTCCAGATATTTTGTTCATGACCAGAAACTCCTCATACTGGAGCAGAACCCAAAATTACTTGTACATTGGGACAGAAATTCTATTGTAATATTGCAGCTCTCACCAACATGCAATTAGCTGGAGCCCCTGGGCGCCTGGGGTCTATGTTCAGAATCTATCTCAGAACCTTTTATCACCTTGTAGCAGAGGCAACAACTCCTTTCCTCCAAGTTCCTGCCTGAATAATTGCTGAAGCATCTTTATCTCCTATACCATGGAAAGAGTAAATCCATAACATGAACTTTTAATACATTGCAATAAACGGTTCTGTTTATATTCCAATATATTTGGAAATTACAATTTCTCTGACATATTAATATCATCGTCCTGGATAAGATTTGCTGTGGGCAGCCTGATGGATGCATGAGGTAAAACAGAAGGTAAACGATAACGGTAAGTAGAAAATAACTGAGCATGAATAACTGAAGAACATGGATTTCTAACTACAGAGGTGCAGCCCCTTCGTGTAACAGGGTGTGAGACAGATAATATGATTAATATAGATTTATTCATCCCAAGGGAAAGTGAACTGTCACACAATACATCATAAATAACACTATGACAATAAAAGTAGAATAAAAATAGAAATTAATAGGAAAAACTACAAACAATGCAAAAAGAATAATAATATTCATAATAAGTCCCATAATTTAAATTGTTAAGAAAATAATGGGCACATTTACTTACCCGTCGCAGGAGTTCCCGCAGTGCATGTCCGACGATAATCTGTGCCCGATTCACTAAGATGTGCACCCGATTCCTGCTGTGTCACTTCCCACTCAGGTCCCTGGAGTTCACCTCTGTTCCTGGGCATGTCAGTGCTGATCTTGCGAACAAATAGAAGTTAAATCCACGTCAGACTGAATCGGTGGGACTGCCGATGCCCTGCCCCCTTTTTGTCAATGAAAACCAGCGCACGCTCACCAAATTGTGTACGACACAATCCCCGGTTAAATACGTCACAGTCTGCGCAAAATCCGAAAATGTCGAGAATCCGATAACTGCGTTTGTAGACTCTTAGTAAATAACCCCCATGTTTACATATTGGTACGGAGCCCTATTTACACCATAAACAATTTGCATTGACTGTGTGATATCGAACAATCACCTAAATCTATTCTGAGAAAATTGTAATTAGCAGGTGTCCCCACGTGTTTGCCATAGTTTGCCATGCTGGAGTAATTACTAGGCTGCGCTGGCTCCATGTGGCTCGATTAGGGGCCTGCCGTGGGAGTGTCTGAGATTCCGACTGAGCGCAAAGGAACTTTAAATTTTAAATTGAGCCCTAGCCTAACATGCACACTAAAGATGGTGACTCCGGCGGACCTTAAGCGGTGGAATGACACATTGCACGATATCAGCACCAATATTAGTGAAAATCGCGAAAAAGTGCATTGGGAGTCGGACAATCACTTTCTGTGGATACTATGGGCAAATTTTTACTACCCGGCCATTCGCGATCCAGCGGCGACGTTCCTGCTCTGGATTCGGGTCTGCCGGGATTCATGAAGGGTTTCCTCGCGCTCCACAGGTGGAGCTGCTGCCGCTGAAAATCATCTCCCACGCGCCGAATGCACCACCATCGGACCATGTGAAGGTAAGCGGTCACCAAGCGACACTTTTTCGGTTTTAAATGCGGCGGTGTTTCCGAATCGCGGTTTTCGTTCGGCCACCCCCCGATTCCGTCGCTGCAATCGGCGCCGTTGCGCCACAATCCGATCGCGTCGCGACACAATCCGCGGGGCACTTCAGGTACAATCGGCAGCAATCTGAATATTCGGTGGTAACACGTCGGGAAACGCAATTCGGGCCTTAGTAAATACCCCTATGTTTGCTATAGTATACACACTAAGCAAGACACTGGAGCTAATCTTGCCTTTTGGGGTCTATCCATATTGCCCATACCTCCTCTGACCAAATTTCCTATATAAGATGTTGCCTTGGCTACCAGTAATCTTGATTCACAGATATTTTTGCGTGGTGAGGACTTGTGATGATGTTATGATTGGAGAGTGGTAAGCTGGGCAGGGCCCAAAGATGCTGGAGGGGCCCACATGTCCCAATCTCAGTCCCCAGCAGCCTATGTGGGGCTTTTATACAAAAAATAATGGGGAGGCTCTTTGGGATGATAAACTAGGGAATATTTTAGGGTGCAGGAGACAGTTTAGTTTCTGATTCCGCCACCTGAGTTTGTTGAAAGGGGCCCACTGAGGCTCTGTCGCCCAGGGGCCTATTGAAACTGGAGCCGGCACTGGGGGTAAGTGTCTTCCTCATGTTCTTCTTAAAGCAAGACAACAAGTTTGGTAAATATTGTGTTGAGCAGATTGGCTTCATGTCCCTCATGTTACAGCAGCACCGATCACGGTGTTCGGGTATCTGAACTCGAACAGGAATGTGGGTTTCGGAGATTTTACGCTCCGCTCATCACTAATAAACATATACTCCACATTATCCTGTGTCTGATCTAGTGGCTCAATAGAGATCACCTATAACAGTGACAGAGCAGGACTCGGGTTCCTCCCCATTGTGGAATGAAGTTGGGATATTTGCAATAATACCATTTTTTGAGCTAAATAAGCTATAGATATGCGAAAATAGTGCCATTAAAGATAATATCAAAATGGCAAAAATTAAAACTTCATAAAGAAACTTTAGCAAAAAAAAGATAAAAAATTTTAAGCCGATTGTTGGAACAGATGATAAGATAACCGACCAATCATTTAACTCATAGTCTTCCCAAGCATGTTTATTCCTGGAAATGCCTTTATATAGGATTATATAGGTCTTATACATGATATGAGAGGGGGTCTCACTTAAGGACTATAAGTGACACAATGGCTAATTTATGGTGCATTGACTTGCAATGTCTAGGTCATGACCAGTCTGTAAATACCACTAATGACAACCGGTGTCAAACCGCTATAATTATGTCACAAACAGCTTATCCAATTGGGATGGATGGTCCTAGTTGTCATAGTGATTTACAGTTCCTGTATTTACAGTCTTGCAGCATGCGGAGGAGGTCTCCTCCTGCTGGAGATACTGAGATTATGTCTTGTGTACGGGACCAACAGCAAGAGATCACAGCCATACTATGGAGTTCTTGATCACTGAATCTTGATTGCTTGATGAATGGGAGAAGTGGACAGTCACACTGCTTCTTATCTGGGAAAAGAGTTTGAGATAGGAATTAGCTCAAACCTTGATACATTTCGCTATTGATCGCACTGAGAAGAAGAGGTCCTTGTGTGGTGCAGATCATACAATGGGATGCTGGGAGAGATACAAATGAACATGCTGGAAAGTGGAGAAATCCGGGATTCCGCGTATAGGAGATATCTGAGATGTGGTTAACATGGTATTATAATTGTTCCTATGAGATGTGGATACATTGAGTCATTGGTGTATGTGTGTCTACTGCCCCTGTGGTCGTTTTACTTGGGAAAACGCATTCAGTAATTATTTACCCGATTTAGGGAGCACTCGAAGATCCATTATAGGTAATGGAGCCCCCGTTTGATTGAACACGTACAACAAGTACACGGGGACACCCGCTGTTCTCAAGTTCTCTGCATATGAGCGGATTGAGCATAAGGCGGGGGGGGGGGGTGGAGGGGGGAAGGACCGTGTAAAATCCTCCTTCACGTGAGAGCAGCTCATTCGTCAATTTGGGGCCCTGGGCCCTTTGGTGCCAATGACCGCAACGAGCTCATGTATTCTTGATGATATTTACTATATCTTACTTGTTCCTTTTTCTTACTGGTCAGGCTTACTATGGCCACTTAATTCCCAAGCCAAACCATTTTACTATAACTTGGAGCTAGTCATTACAGTATTCACGACTGGCCATTTCACCATATAGCAACCCTGCGCCCCTTATAGCACCCTGCGCCGTACCCTCTTCAAATAGGGTGGTATATATTTCGCTGTAAGTATAATGTCCGCCATTCCTAGCGGGGGATCGACGATCAATCGTCGACAGCTGTAGGGTCTTACTTGTTTTAACTTCAGCAGTGGGATTGAACATCCGGTCGCGGGTTTTGGGAAAAAAGGAAACCCCCCCCCTCCTTTCCATGCCGGGCCTGACGATCTATCATCCTCCCAACTTACCTGATCTAGTTGTAATTATCACCTGGTTGTCACAATACTTTGTCTCCTGGTGTGTTTATACTAAGGATATTCAGTGACATCCTGAACTATTGTGCGGTCTCATTCTCAGAGTGGTTGTAATGCATTGCTTGTACAGGTATGGCCACGCCCACGAGGTATGGCCACGCACATGTTTGGTCACGCGCACTCTGCGGTCACGTGTATTTTAGCGCATGACGACGGAGGGCGTGGCCATCGAGGTGAGAAAGCGCCACAGTGCGTGAAACGGCCCGTGCCGGAACCTGTCTGTTTACCCCCTGCATCGGCTACCCCACACATAAAGGACCTGCTTTTCATACTTTTTGGAACCGGTGAGTGCCTCAATCTTTCTCTATGTTTATATGTATGTGTTACATGGATATATCATTGTATCCTATGAGATGTGGGTAGAAATTGAGTCATACACTAAAACAGTATGCTATAATTATTGATCCAAACTCGTCTAGCCCTGTTGTGTTAATTGACTTACCATGAAAAGCTTGGGGAGAATCATTTGCCTTTTCGAACAGGTATTCTGGATGGAGAAGGCACATAATTCATCTCCCCCTTGATGCATGCGACCACCCAAGCCAAGATAAGGACTATGAAGTAGTTTTTCCTCTGACACTATGGGGCAGATTAATAACATGGTCCATACGCAATCCAGCGGTCGCTGTTCTCTGCGGTGGGCTTCGGCCGGGAATTCACTAGGCAGTCCTCCGACGTCCACCTAGGTATACGCTGCTGTGCTGACGACCATGGAATGCACTGCAGTTCACACGTAACTATCGCGGGGAAGGTAAGCGGGCCGTGTCGCGCGACACTTTTTTTTTTTTAAATGGGCGTCTTTTTCTTTTCGATCCGTCGGGTTCACGCCCCCAATTTTCGTTGCCACGCATGCCGGCGCATTCGATGCGCCACCAATCGATCGCGTGCCGCCAAAATCCGTGGGCAATTCAGAAAAAATCGGTGAAAATCGGATATTGGGAACACGTCGGGAAACGTAATCGGGCCTAGCAAATGACCCTATATTTTAAAGGGTTCAAGTAATCACCTGACTATTTTATTTATTCAAAGTGGTGAAAGTTTGTTCCCTGTTTAAGTCGTATATTTGATCTGTCGATCAAGAGTAAGATTCCTGTACGGTTGATCTAGTATGGTGTCTATGGAAATATCTTAACTGGTCATTGGCAATGCAACATCGTGAAGAAAAAGTAATATCAAAAGCCATCCATAATAAATCCTCAAGATATGACCATTGTGGTGCATTGAGTGCACACAGCGAGAGTCTATTTGTGGTAGATATTGGTAGATCCAACCTAATAGCTCAGCTGTGAAGTTTTGAATTATTTGTATGGACTTCTTTTGGATATTTTTCTCTACAAGGAAAAACACCCATACACGAGTACAACAGGCATACAGGAATTCCTCAATGTCCACCAGGTTTCACTTCTGTGTCTCACAATTCAACAAATCTATGGCTCGTTGATCATGTGTGTCGATACTGACACACCAAAAACCACCTATTGTTACAGGGTAATATAGTGGTAAATATCCAGGGGCATAGCTACTAATGGGTGCTAACTAGAGATGAGCGAGCACTAAAATGCTCGAGTGGCTCGTATTCGAGACGAACTTTTTCAGATGCCGAGTGCTCGTCTCGAATAACGAGCCCCATTGAAGTCAATGGGAGCTCGCGCATTTTTCATACAAGGACCATTGGTTCGGGACGAATAAAATGTGTAATTAATTAAAAAGAATGTCTTCTGAGAAGGTGCGGCGAGTAGATGCAACATCGGCAATCTGATTCTTCAATGTCGACGCGTATATTATCTCCGACAGTTAAGATGTGAAGAACAGTGAGAATGAATAAACAAGTGTAACAAAGGATCCATTTAAGTGAAAAAAACACAGTGAAAATAGATACAGGAGTTCTGCCACATTGCTTACTGCGGGAGATACGCTGTCCCTGCCCCGCTGCTTCTCCGTTGCACTCCGCTGAGCTCTCACGTGCAACCGCTGCTCTCCGTGCCCATGTCCTCACGTGCCCCATGTCTCCGTGACCCATGTCTCCGTGCCCCGTGCTCTCCGTGCCTGCTCTCTTCCGTTCCCCGCTGCTCTCCGTGCCCTGGTCTCCGTTGCCCATGTCTCCGTGCCCCATGTCTCCGTGCCCCCGCTGCTCTCTCCGTCCCCGCTGCTCTCCGTGCCCCGCTTCTCTCCGTGCCCCTCTGCTCTCCTTGCCCATGTCCTCCGTGCCCCAGTCTCCGGCCCTGTCTCCCGTGCCCCGCTGCTCTCCGTGCCCCCGCTGCTCTCCGTGCCCCGCTGCTCTCCGTGCCATGTCTCCGTTGCCCATTTCCTCCGTGCCCCGCTGGCTCCCCGTGCCCATGTCTCCGTTGCCCCATGTCTCCGTGCCCCGCTGCTCTCCGTGCCCATTCTCCCGTTGGCCCAATGTCTCCGTGCCCCGCTGCTCTCCGTTCCCCGCTTGCTCTCCGTGCCCCGCTGCTCTCCGTGCCCCTGCTGCTCTCCGTGCCCCATGTCTCGTGCCCCATGTTCGCCGTGCCCCGCTGGCTCTCCGTGCCCCGCCGCTCTCCGTGCCCCGCTGCTCTCCGTGTCCATGTCTCCGTGCCCCCATGTCTCCGTGCCCCATTTCTCCGTGGCCCCGCTGCTCTCCGTGCCCCCCGCGCTGCTCTCCGTGCCCCGCGGCCTCCGTGCCGCCCCCTTCTCTCCGTGCCATGTCTCCGTGCCCCATGTCTCCGTGCCCCGCTGCTCTCCGTGCCCATGTCTCCTTGCCCCATGTCTCCGTGCCCCGCTGCTCTCCGTGCCATTTCCTCCGTGCCCCATGTCTCCGGCCCCTTTCTCTTCTGTGCTGCCGCTGCCCCATGTCTCCCCTGTGCTTCCGCTGCTCCCTGTTCTCTGTGCTGGTCCGCTGCCCCATGTCTCTGTGCTGCGCTGCCCGATGTCTCGTGCTGCTCCCCGGTGTCTCTGTGCGCTCCCCGGTGTCTCTGTGCTGCTCCCCGTTGTCTCTGTCCTGCTCCCCGTGTTCCTTCAATGTGTTTCTTCACACTATATATTGTTCCCTCACAGTCTATTTTGTTCGCAATAAACGTTCCGCGCCTTATCTTCCGACGGAGTAACAGATGTTTCGAACATCTGTAATCTATTCTTCACTGTGTTCTTCACTGTGGTTTTTCACTTAAAATGATCCTGTGTTCACTGTGTTTCCCTGTTTTTATTCATTCTTCAGTGTTCTTCCCTGTGTTTTTTAATTAAATGCTCGATCTGAGCAGGGGAAATCTCGTCCGAGCAACGCGCCGTCTCGCTACATTAAACTCGCACGATCATCAAGCTCGGACGAGCATGTTTCTCCCATCTCAAAAAAAAATAGTGCTAACAGGTCACTCAGCTTAGTTTATTAGGAATGGTACCATAACCCTTCTGTATAGAGGCACTATTTGGGTATACAGATATAACAACCAGCTTCACTGGAAATTGCACTAGACAAGGTTGCCATGGCAAAGTCGGCTGTGTGACGGAGATCCTCATAGACAACTCCTCTGGGAGTCAGTACATAGATTCATTTCTGGAGCAAACACACTGAAAATAGTTTTGCCTCAGGTGGAGGGAAAGCCAGAGTTTTTCGTGTACATTTGTCTGAATGTGAATCGTGATGGGTAACCAATGTGAAAACAAGGGTTACATGCCGCTATAACACATCCAGCTTCCACTGACTCTACTTAAAAGCTAATGATGTCTGAAAATTCTCTGTCTCTATAAACCACACTTGATCACAGAAACATCTGCTCTTCAGCATGGACGGCAGACTTTTGTATCCTGCAGGTTTTCCTTCATCCTATTGAAGAGGAGTGAAGCCATTGGCGGCTGGTAACCCTATCTGCTTGTTATCCATCGCACAGCTCCAAAGATGGGAAGCTGCCGGAATAGCATATGGATTAGAATTTGTGATTTCTAAATAGGACAATGTATCTTTCATTAACGTTATTGCTATTTTTTTTTATTAACGGTAGGTTGGGCGGCAGCTAATAGTTTCTTATTCATGTTTGTGTTACTCATCTCATTAGAATCCCATACACGCGGTTACGGTATGTCATTATAAAATGTACTTTTGTACATTCTGGTTTAAAAAACAAAAAAAATTATAAATGCAATAAAATCGAACAAAAAATTCAACATAAAGGGGTTTGTCCACTTTATTACAAAATATTTGAAAGGAAATCTACCACTGTTTTAGAAAGATTCCTTAGCAAGGAAGTGGATCCGTGTGCAGATCTGTTCTTTATAAATCCTGGATGGGCCTAGTGGCACAGATAAACATTGTTTTAATCAAAGGCTATTTACACTCTGGGCTCCATGATTTACATAATTGTGCACAACCTTTTGCATGTCGATCCTCTTCTACATTGGAATGGGAGGGGAGAGGTGAAGAAACACCTTTTTGCATTTGCTCCTTCCCCACTCCTCCCTCTCATTCCATGTAAAAGCGCGGCCTGCATGCACAACAATGTGCATGATTATGTCTGAGAGAACGCTAGAGCCCTCTCTCCGTTGTTTCCATGCTGTGGATACCTTGATTAATACGCATCATTTATTATTACCACGGGACCATCTTCTGAGCTTGTGAAGAAAGATCCGTCATCACCGCGGACACCTCTTGTGAGTGACCGCGCCCTAAAAACCACTGTTTTCAAGTGGTTGAATTTCCTATAAAGAGCCTAAAACTAGATTTACAAGCTGACTACTCACTTGTCCCCTCCTCTGCCTTCTGTTGCTCCTCCCTGGTCTCTTAACTATGTATGTGGGCTTTGTGATAGGATAAACCGATAATGGGGGTTCTTTATCGATACATGGCCCTTTGGGTTTTGTCTGTTTTTGGAGCTTCCGATGCCATCAGATTTATTTAAGAGTTGGTTTTGGCCCAACTGTTCTTATGCTCCTACTGCTGCTGTCGACTTTTTTTTGCAGAATATTTGAACAATGCCATAAAAAGTCCCCCAGCACATACACAACTGGAGTGAACTATGGGCTTATTAAGGGTCCGCAGAACGCACTTTCGTCGGATTAATCGACGTTTTCCCAGGTTTTTGCATGGCTGTGGCAGGTATTTAACATGGGGGCTGTGGTCGCACTTGATCGTTTTTTGGTGCATCTGCGCTGGCTTTCATTCATGCGACAAGAATGGGTGGGGCAGGCCCGTCCGACGTCCCACTGATTCGATGCGCGCTGGATAACTTTCAAATTTGTCGCGGACCAACAATTACATGCACCGGAAGAAAAGGTGAACTCCGGCGGACCTGAGCGGGGACGCGACACATTCAGGATATCGGGCGCCCATCTTAGTGAATCGTGGCTATATCGTCAGACAATTCACTTTCTATGAACTCTTCCGGACGGCGGTAAGTAATGTGTAAGGAAAAATCAAGACTCTGTCCCCATTTATGACGGTCCAAAAAATTCTGAGCAACTTTTTGGCAATGAAAACTTCCAAAAACCTCATGCAACTTTTTGGAGACTTTTTTTTTTATTTTTTTTTTTTTTATCACTGAAACAACCCCCCAACAAAAACAATGATAAATGACCCCCCCAATAGCCACATATATTAACTGTCTGCGGCAAGTTTTCCTTCGTACTATACTTGAAAAGAACGGCTTGCAACATGTATTATGGAAGTGTCTGCGTCAGTTCTAGGGATAAGTGATGTCCCTTTTACTTTTTGGTCATTATAGGATACCAGAAAACCCCTGGGGATTTGCCTGGGACAGTAGCACTTGTTTCCCCCCCCCTGGATACAAACCGGTATTGGCCACATCGGTCTCAGAGCAAAAATGGTGACGTCACTGATTTACAATCCTTTGCCATGGGGATGTATTGGCCCAGTAGTGATTCAAAACAAATAAGTTGCCACTTTTGGGAGAGTAAACAAAACAAATAATTGGGAAGGTGCAATTTTGTCTTTCTTTTTTTTTTATCTTTCTCTTATCCTGACAAACCTTAATGGCACTGCAGCACTTAACTCACATCGATCAGAAACCTAATGGGAAAACCATGTTAGTTTAATGAACCAATCACACATCATTCTACACTCTAGAACTACAGGACAACAGTAAAGTTACAAAGAATATCAGTCATTAACAGCTTGTTGATAATTGCCCAGAAGTAGCCGAAAGTTTATTCTAAAACAAATAAGCAGAACTAAAATAATTTTTTTTTCAAAAATGAAGTATTTTTAAATTTATTTCTTCCATATCTTATTCCTAGCTTCATAAAACACAAGTGTTTTCTTTCTGGTCTTGAGTCTAGGTTGATCGTTTAATGCCCAACTATCGCTCATCTAAAGCAGAAACACCCATTACTGAGCCCTTAAGGTGAGAACGTTACACATCAAGGGGATTTTCCTCAGATAAAAGGTAACGGGGAACATTAGGTTGGGATCTGTTCTTAGGTGTGAGAATGTAGCTGGGTTATTTCTATTTCTGCAGCTGCTGTGTGATGATTGATGGTAATTTATACCAGAGAAGCTGGAAGAAGTCGGAGTTCAATAGAACTATCTTCTATCAGTCGATAGCATGGCCTGATCCCACAGAATAACATTGTCAAGCCCAACACTATGGTAAAGTGCATACACAACACCTAGAAACGTCTGCATCACTGATCAAAACGGCCCCGACCAATACTGATGCTTTGTTAGATTCCTTTGCAAAGGGCAAGCTCTTCCTGGGTCGCTGAAATTTTCCCTAGCTCACTCACCCTCTCTAGGTCATATTTACATAGAGGAAGCCTACACGAGGGCTGAGTCAAGGTTAGTTCTTTTGCTTTTTGTGTTGATGTTAAAAACCTTGACTTTTTTCCAATCTCATCACATTTGGAGTGTTGAGGTATAAGAGTTACAAATAATAGAAATTTCATGCATATAGCACCCAGAGTCCGGCACTATATCACCAAACAGGAACATATACCATGACATGGGCGTAACGTTGAGGGGGTGCACGGTTTTGCGAAGCCGCATCCGGGCCCAAAGGTTTAGGGGGCCCTTCATTACTTTTCCATATTAGAAGTCTAGTAAGGCGTTCCCACTTAAGGACAACCCGACTTTACAGACACCCATATTTACAGACGGACCCCTCTGCCCACTGTGACCTTCTGGTGAAAGCTCTCTGGGATGCTTTAAAATAGTCCCAGTTGCAATAATCAGCTTAAATTGTCTGTAATGAAGCTTTATTGATAATTCTTGGTCCCTATTACAACAAAAAAATTTGAAACTATCTCCATTGTCACTTGGGGCAAAAAAAAAAATTGTCGGAACTACATGATAAATATACGTTTCGACTACATACAAATTTCAACTTAAGAAACAAACCTACATTCCTATCTTGTACGTAACCCGGGGACTGCCTGATTATTAAACCATACATTATAGTCGGGGGCAAGTCGGGGCCTGGCACAGACTTTGCCTGGGGCCCCCTCAGCTTCTGTACCATGCAATGGCACTCTGTTATGTGACATATTGAATGCCCCTCTATATAGTGCCTCATACATTCTACCATTTGTTAACTTAAAACGCGAACATTTTTATAATTAAAAACAGAAGAAAGAGATTGAACAATATCCCATTAATTTCTTCGCATTAGTAACATGTTAAGGGAAGTAAGAAGCGTTGTCAAGATGGGTATAAATAAGAGAGTGAGCGCGCCCACTAAAATGCTCGGTACTCGTTATTCGGACAAACTTTTCCCGAGCTCATTTGCCTCGTCTCGATACGACCCATTGACGTCAATGGGAGACTCGAGACATTTTTCAAGGGGACCAAGGCTCTTGCACATGTGAAGCTGGGCCCAAAAACACCCTGGGAACCTCATAAAAGGATGGAACCACCAACGGAATGGACGGAACATCATGGGCAGCATGCATGGATGCCTCTGAGGCTGCTTTAATCCACCATTAGCCAAATTATTGGGCAACAGCATGGCCATGCATAGTGACCAGAATGAACGGCCTAGATAGGCATCTAAAACATCCAATAATTGACCCTGACACATAGGGGACGGCATGCGAGGCCAGCGGCAGAGCCGGCATTCTAGAGAGTGCATGGCGACATCCACCTACATGAACTCAGGCCTTCAAACATGGGTGGCAGAGAGGAACCAAGGAGGTGAGCAAGAAGCGCTCAAATAATATCGTACATTATAAAAGTTTGGCCAGTATATTTGGTGGATTATCAACACAAGGGTGTCGACAAAGTTAACATGGAAGCCATGAAAACAACCCAAAATTCTGCCTGTCCACAGCTCGTTTTGATAAGGGACCATGTATTAGGCAGTGAACTATAGTAGATTAAAGGTCTGCAGTTCAACTATGTTAGTTGGATCTTGGCATGGAGCCTGGCTCTTCCCGCTTCCATGCGAGCTTTCGCCAATCCAAGCCCGTGTCTCTAGGCTACTCCCCAAACAGCACTTCTAAGAACCTTTTGTATAGACAAGGTGTAGTAGCGTCTTATAAGTTTAGGATATGGCGGGTGAGGGGAATGTAAACAAAGCGCAAGAAGCCCCCGCTGAAAATAAATAATTGGTAAATGATAAAAAGTTTTGCCAGTAATTTTTGTGGGATAACACAGCTGGGTGGCGACAAATTACAACTTTGATTTGAATCCCATGAAAACAACCCACATTTTCCTGCCTGACACATCTCTTTGATAAAGGGACGATGTATGGAGGCAGCTATAGGACGACTTTTGGAGGTACAATGGAGACACGTTGGGAGTCTGCTAATGGAGACAATTTAATTTGGATATGCTGTATGTGGCTCCAAAAAAGTTTTCAAACCAGAGGACAGGTAGGAGGTGGCCCTCAGAAAAATGAATAGATTGAGTGCCTGTAAGTGGCAGTCCCCAAAAAGTTTCAAACCAGAGGGCATGTAGGTGGCCCTCCAGAAAATGAAATAGATTGAGTGCCTGTATGAGGCGTCCAAAAAGTTTTCAAACCCATAGGACATGGAGTGGCCCTCCAGAAAAATGAAATAGATTGAGTGCCTGTAATGTGCAGTCAAAAAAAAAAGTTTTCAAACCAGAGGAGCAGGTAGGTGGCCCTCCAGAAATTGAATGATTGAGTGCCTGTAATGTGGCCGTCCCAAAAAAGTTTTTCAACAAGAGGAGGCAGGTAGGTGGACCCCAGAAAAATTGAATAGATTTAGTGCTGTATGTGGGCATTCCAAAAAGTTTTCAAACCAGAGGAGCAGGTAGGTGGCCCTCCGAAAAATTGAATAGATTGAGTGGCCTGTATGTGGCAGTCCAAAAGTTTTCAAACCAAGGAGCAGTAGGTGGCCCTCCGAAAAATGGAATGCTTGAGTGCCTGTCATGTGGCAGTCCAAACCGTTTTCAACCAAGGAGCAGGTCGAGTGGCCCTCCAGAAAAATTGAAAATAGTGAAGTGCCTTTATGTGGCCACTCCCAAAAATTGTGTACAAAAAAGCAGAGGACCGGTCGGTGGTCCCTCCAGAAAAATAAATGCATTAAAGTACTATAGCTAGAGCCATTGGGGCCCTGTCCAAAAATAGCCAGTTTCCCTCTGCTTTACTGTCGCAAAGAGGAGGAGAGGAGGAAAAATGAGGATGATGAGGAGTGGATCCTTATTCAGGTTGAGCTTCCTTCATCTGGTGGAGATTGGAAATTAGAGAAATCCAGGCTTTTATTCATCTTCAGAAGCGTCAGCCTGTCAGCGCTGTCAGTCGCAGGCGTGGTACGCTTATCAGTGTTGATGCCACCACTGCACTGAAAACCCGCTCGACAAGACGCTAGCGCGGGCAGGCAAGACCTCCAGGCGTACACTGCGCCAGTTCGTGCCACATGTCCAGCTTGAAACCCAGTAGTTAGGGAGCTGTGTGATCATTAGGAGATTGGTTTGGTCGCTTACGTACTCCTCACCATCTTTCTGTAAAGATCAGCCCTAACTCCTGCCGAGACTGGGAAGGTTGACAGTGTCTTCTGGGGTGACAATAAAGGCCTGGCAAAAGCCTGTAAAGCGTACCCTTGCCAGTGCTTGGCAAGCTGCCTGCTCGCCTACTTCCCCTCGCTACTTGTACCGCAGAACTACGCACTCTGGCGCTATCGCTTGCCAGAAGGGAATACTGTTTCCTTGTGCACCCAGGGCCCCTGCGGTATTCATGCATCTACACCTCCTTTCCTCTCCAGGGATGAGAGTGGAAAGATTTTGCTTTGTCCGTGGGTCCAGGAGAGTGAATACCCAGTAATCGGTGATGGAATAAATTCTTGAACGCGAGGGTACGGGATAGGCAGCCTAGCATGAATCTGCCATTGCGCCAGACGTCACCAAGCTAAGAATACTCCTCACTGGCCCTGACTGTCCATTCCATCCCTCTCCACTCTTTCTTCTGCCCATACACCTGAACAGTGAAGGACCTAACAATGGGTCCCCTCGTTGTTCTCGCCAACATCTCCTCCTTTCCTCCTCATCCTCCACTCCACCTCCTACCGATATGCGCTGGAGAAACAGACTAGGGTGCTTTGGCTATCAACAGGGAATCTCTTACCCCGTCTCTTTTGGACGACGCAAAGCTTCCGACTTCATGCGATCGAGAGATTTTCAACAGGCCAAGCATCGGGATGGTGAGGCTGATGAGGGACGGCATCAGCCACAAAACTTGACCATCGTGTTGACTCCTCAAAGTTACTCAAATGGCTATTTTTTGACAGGGCCACTGGCTCTTGCTATAGTACTTCATTGCATTTAATTTTTCTGGGGGCCACCTACCGGTCCTCTGTTGAAACATTTTGTGAGTGCCACATACAGGCACTCAATCTATTCATTTTTTGGAGGGCCACCTACCCGGTCCTCTGTTTTAAAAAATTTTGGGACTGCCACATACAGGCACTCAACTATTCCATTTTACTGGAGGGCCACCTACCTGCTCCTCTGGTTTGAAAACATTTTTGGACTGCCACATACAGGCACTCAATTCATTCATTTACTGCAGGGCCACCTACCTGCTCCTCTGGTTTGAAACAATTTTTGGGATGCCACATAACAGGCACTCAATCTATTCCATTTACTGGAGGGCACCTACCTGCTCCTCGGTTTGAAACATTTTGGACTGCCACATACAGGCACTCAATCTATTCCATTTTACTGGCAGGGCACCTACCTGCTCCTCTGGTTTGAACAATTTTTGGGACTGCCACATACAGGCACTCAATTATTCCATTTTATGCAGGGCCACACCGCTCCTGGTTTGAAGAATTTTGGGACTGCACATACAGGCCACCAATCTATTCCATTTTTCTGGCGGGCCACCTACCCGGTCCTCTGTTTTAAAAATTTTTGGGACTGCCACATACAGGCACTCATCTATTCCTTTTACTGGAGGGCCACCTACTGCCTCCTCTGGTTTGAAACATTTTTGGGACTGCCACATACAGGCACTCAATCTATTCCATTTTACTGCAGGGCAACGACTGCTCCTCTGGTTGAACATTTTGGGATGCCCACATACAGGCACTCAATCTATTCCATTTACTGGAGGACCCACCTACCTGCTCCTCTGGTTTGTGAAAAAGTTTGGGACTGCCACATACAGGCACTATCAAATTAAATTGTCTCCATAGCAGCTCCACACGTTGTCTCCAGTGCTACCTCAAAAGGTCGTCCATATAGCTGCCTCATACATCGGTCACTTTATCAAACGGGTGTGTCAGCAGAAATTTGGGTGTGTTTCATGGATTCCACATCAAAGTTGTTAACTTTGTCGCCACCCGCTGGTTTATCCCAAAATATACTGGCAACTTTTACCATTAGGGATATTTCAGCGCTTTTGCGCATCTGTTTACATTCCCCTCACCGGCATATTCCTAACTTATAAGAACGCTACTACACTGATCTATACAAAGGTTCTAGAAGTGCTGTTTGGGGAGTCGTAGGCCAGAGACGGGGCTTGGATTGGCGAAAGCTCGCCTGGCAGCGAACGCCAGCCCATGTCGCATCATGCGCTTCTTGCGCATCTGTTTATCCCTCACCCGCCATATCCCAAACTTAATAAAACGCTACACACTAACTTGGGCAGGCTGGGACCGAGTCTGACACTGGGGCTGGTCATATACTGCCGACGCGAGAGAGAATTGGGCCTACCTCGGTCCAGTCCAAAGGGCCTACTATACCTCCCTCCCACCCCTCCCACCTCCTCCTCCTCCGTAATACCATCCGTGGGCCAGGCGCCATCAGTCGGTGGATCTAGGCACAGCAGACGTGGCCGTCGCTAAGCGACAGCAGGCGGGGCTGAAACTGTGAGCCTAGGCGTAATAAAAGGCCACCACCGCCAAGAGCTATAACGGGCATTCCACATCAAACTTGTTAACTTTTTGTCGCACCACATGTGTAACCACAAAAATACTGCAAACTTTTATCCATTTAGGGATATTATTTCAGCGCTTCTTGCGCATGTTTACATTCCCCTCACCCGCCCATATCCTAAACTTATAAGAACGCTACTACACTTGATCTATACAAAAGGTTCTTAGAAGTGCTGTTGGGGATAGTAGCCTATAGACAGGGGCTTGGATTGGCGAAAGCCGCCTGGCAGCGGAGCGCCCGCTCCATGCCAAGATCCAACTAACATGTTTTAACTGCAGCACCTTTAATCTACTACTAGTTCACTGCCTCCATACATGGTCCCTTATCAAACGAGCTGTGTCAGGCAGAATTTTGGGTTGTTTTCATGGTTCCATGTTAACTTGTCGGCCACCCTGCTTGTGTAATCCACAAAATATACTGGCAAACTTTTCATGTACCAATATTATTTGAGCGTCTTGCTCACCTTCTTGGTTCCTCTCTGCTACCCATTGGTTGAAGCCGAGTCCATTTAGGGTATGTCGCCATGCCACTCTCTAGCCTTCCGCTGCTGCCGCTGCTCACTCTGCTGCGTCCCCTATAGTGGCAGGGTCAAATTATTGATGTTTTAGATGCTATCTAGCTTCATTGTCACTCTGTCATGGCCATGCTGTTGCCCATAATTTTGGCATAATGGTGCGATTAGGCAGCCTCAGAGGCACCATGCATGCTGCCCCTGCTGTTTCCTGTCCATTTCCGGGGTGTTCATCCTTTTCTGAGGTTCCCAGGTGTTTGGGCCAAGCTTCCCTGTGCAGAGCCTTGGTCCCCTTGAAAAATGCTCGAGTCTCCCATTGACTTCAATGGGTTCGTTATTCGAGACGAGCACTCGAGCATCGGAAAAGTTCGCTCCAATGGTAATGTAAGGGTCAGACAGAGGCTGGATGTCTATGAGTCAACCTTTCCTAACCGCCTCATGCTGCAACCCTAAAAGCATTGTTCAGTTGACTATATAGTGACCTTCTGCCATTGGGTACTTAAATACCCTGTTCCTGCTCCTGTACAGCTCCTCCCTCTCCCACTGATGTCAGCTCACCAGGCTGTGAGCGCTGTGAAGGAGCAGGAGGGAGAAACTGTACAGGAGCACAAAGGTGGGGCTAAGAGCTGAGCGTCTGCAGCACAGACAAGTCACATGTTGTTATTTTTAAATGCTTCCAAACCAAAGCCCAACCCCTGGGACTACTCAGAGGATAGTGTCAGGATGCCAGGTAATTTATAGCATACAATGCAAATGCAAAGGCAGAAATTCATATTTACAATACTGCTGTAATAGGCTTCTGTAACCTGTCTTTAGTGAAAATTAGGTCACTGGTGACAGGTTCCCTTTAGTATGTAAAGGAGAGATGGAGGAGTGGATGAAAGGAGCTAAGTCTCCGCTAGATCCCATGGAATGTAAGGGTCAGACAGAGGCTGGATGTCTATGAGCCAACCTTTCCTAACCGCCTCAGAATACTGCAACCCTAAAAGCATTGTTCAATTGACTATATAGTGACCTTCTGCCATTGGGTACTTAAATACCCTGCAGCCTACCCTCACAAAAGATATGTCATGCAGCCTTCCTTCACTAATTAAATGTCCTACAGCATGCCCTCACCAATGAAATATCCAGCCTTTCGTCAGTAATGTAATGTACTGCAGCCTCCCCGCAGTAATGATATATTCAGCAGCCTCCCTCTCTAATTAAATGCTCAGCAACAGCCTCACTTCAGTAACAAAATGTCAATTGCTAATAAAATGTCCAGCAACCTCCTCTGACTAGTGAAATGTCCAGCAGCCTGCCAACATAAATGAAATGTCTAGCAGCTTCCCCTCAGTAATGAAATGCCCAGCAGCCTCCCTTCAGTATTTAAATGACCATCAGCATCCCGTCAGTAATATAAGCAGCCTCTACTCACTAATAAAATATCCCCAAAGGGCCCTTTGACATATTGAAAAAAATTACACTTAGTACTTACTTCCGACCATCCCCACAGCTCCCTCTTCACCCTCTTTCTCTTCTCTTGTGGGAAACGGCGTTTGAGAGTACTGCCTGTCTCTGGGTATCTGCCATGGAAGAGCACTTCCTGGGGGAAGGAGCCTGGACTGTGGGGATCTGCCTTAGGGAGCACTGTTTGTTTTACATACAGCCCTCCTTTTATTATAAAGCAACCCCAATATATGGTGCCCCTCTGCGGTGCCCCTATGCTATACTACCACCCCTCTATACATCACCCCTATACTATACCTAAAAACCTTGGTGGCCCCTAAATCTCTTGGGCCTGGTTGCGACTGCATCCTCCGCATCCTCTCAAGTTACCGTAAGTCTCTGTTGGTGGGCTGTAATGGTTGTATAGAGAGGGCTCATTGGCTGACACCTATCCATTCTGTCTGGGTGTTTGCTGCAATGTCAGTGTCAGCAATATGCAGCAAACACCTAAGAGCCCATAAAGCTTCTCATTACACCACTTGCCGCCCAACGATGTATGGTGGTTTGTGGCAAGTGGTTAAGATTGGTCACCAATCTTAAAGGGGTTTATTTCATGAATCATAGAAAATATATGGTGCCACATTTTTGACTTGCGTTTCGATGAACAATTCAGTGAAGTCAATGGGGAGGAGTTACTCCCAGTCACAGATAAGTTTACGATTACGAATCATAATAGTAGCAAAAAGACAGTTGTAAAGTAGCAACGAAGATGGTTTGGGGGTCAACACAACATGAGGGACTGTATTAAAGGGTCAGAACATTACGACGGCTGAGAACAACTAAATTATAGTGTTATACACTCTCTGTAGAAAAGTTTAAGCTTTCAGTATGCAGCCGAAGGACTTTGTTTCTTTGTTGAGTGGCTTATAATCTGGCAAATACTCTTTTCAGAAAACTAGGGCCTACTCATTCTTGGCAGGGATCCATAAGGTCAAACTCCATTAATGATTCTTCAACGACAAGTCTAAATTGACAAAAGGCATCCATAATTCAGGACAGAGAAGATCACCAATAAATTGTTAAATTATGCTGTTAAATTAGTCTTTTTTAAAGAGTCAATAGACTAAAATAAATTGCTCTATTTCATTTCATTTTGTTATTTAGTTCTTCTTCATCTGGGCACAAATTCTGATCAAGACTCCATGAGATCTGACATGTTCAGACACTAATTATACCATTTCAGACAATATGCTGATAACTATTCTCATTTTCGTGACATCTCCTGAGAGGCGGCCATGGCGCTAATTCTGTAAATGACAGTGGTAAATGCAGAATAAATAGATAATTCTATATACAATCTTGTAGCCATGACTTGTTTCTTCATGTTCTCTGACAAGGGATTAGTCAATTACAGTGTGCGCAAATATTAGAAATCTGCCCTCACACTGCTGTGTGTATGAAGGCAACACAGCACCCACTGAGAAAATGACAACTTTCCACAAGAGGGTATCATTAACAGGCAGGAATAAAATATTTTTGGATAAACTATTATTCGTCACTGCCTTAGGCGATTCTCTGAGCGGTGGTTATCCTCCAGCTGCAAACACACAACGGTGACTACTGAGACCGGGCCAAAGGATGGTGACATTTATCCGGTTCCTTAACACAACAGTTTAACAGCTGCACCAGGGTCATATGTGACAGATTTTGGAAAACTCAGGAAAAAAAACCTTTGGACCACAAAGACCTATGGAACCATGAGAGCCTCCTGAGAACATCACTTACTCAGCTGGATGTTGTGTGTCTATAGATGTCTCCATGTTTCAAAACTAGCCAAATGTATCTATTGGCAGCAATTTTCGAAATTATTGTAGAGTTTTCCTTGAAAAGCTAAAGTTGGGGCTTATGCACAAGAGACGTGAACACAAAAGCGTAAACACAAACGCATGAACACAAAAGTGTAGTAAAAAAAATGGACAGATTCTTACATTATCTGTTCCATCAGGACTGCATTTAGACTTCTCTTGGCCATGACTTATCGCTTGCTGAATTCACTGACAGATGTCTTCAGCTACATGCAAATCCCCACACTGTGCGCCTAAAAATACCAAAGTCACTTACAGTATAATGTCACTGAATTCACTGCCTGGTGTCTTCAGCTACATGCAAATCCCCACACTATGCACCTAAAAATACTAAAGTCACTTGCAGTATAATGTCACCTGGATAACAGTGCCCCTAAATATTTTATACCCTTAACAACGCAAACAGCAAATAAAGCATCCTATATGTAGACCCCAAAATAAATTAAAGTGTGTACAGCACCCACAATTTATTACATAAAATAGACCAATCATAATTAATATATAAATATTCTATAGTATTTAAAGGAAGGACATCCTTATATATAATGTAACTGCCGTGTACTTGAGATATCATGCCTGTATATACTGTCTATGGGAGTGTCAAGTCTGTATATACTGTTGCGGAGGGGTTGCTGCCTCCCATAGACAGTATATACAAGCAGCAACCCCTCCACAACAGTATATACAGACATGACACTCCCATAGACAGTAAATACAGGCATAATATCTCAAGTACATGGCAGTTACAATGGTGCAGTAAGGTGAAAAGTGATTCACCTGTATGCCCCCCCCCCTTAGGTCTCTGACATCTGCTGCCTGTGGCGAGCTGAGAATGGCTGATGCAACCTTGGTAATAATTACTAATAAACCACTACCAGTAACTTATCAGGCAACACAACACTTTCCAGATTATGTTTCTGGGGAGGCATTATCTGCAAAAATCAACTTTGAAGGGATATGCATGGTGATGGAAAACTGAAGTCCAGCTCTCCCAACCTCAGAACACACGGCCAACCTCAGAACACAGACCAGCTTTTCTATAGTGGTGAGGATTTTTAGGAGCGTTAAGCTGGACTTCAATACTAAGCTCTTCACCTCTTTGACTTTATGCAACTAATTTACACCTCAGTTTTTAACTAGTTAAGGACCAGGATAATTTGCGCCTTTAGGACTAGACAGTATGGGGAAGATTCATTATGCCTTTTATCACAGTATACAGGGTACAATGGGGTTTACTATAGGTCGAGACAACAGCAGTCAACTTTGAAGTGATATGCATGGTGATGGAAAACTGAAGTCCAGCTCTCTTAACCTCAGAACACCCGCCCAACCTCAGAACACAGTGATTGAGCTCTTCTGTAGTGGTGAACATTTTTAGGAGCGTTAAGCTGGACTTCAATGTTGAGCTCTCCACCTCTTTGACTTTATGCAACTAATTTACACCTCAGTTTAACCAGTTAAGGGCCAGGGTAATTAGCACCTTTAGGACTAGACACTATGGGGGAGATTCATTATGCCTTTTATCACAGTATACAGGATACAATGGGGTTTACTATAGGCCGAGACAACAGCAGTACACTATTTCAGTTCAACCCTGGTCCAAACAGGTCCAAACTTATAGTTTGCCAGAGTACCAGCAGGAGGAATTTTGAGACTGGGATTAGTTTGTTAGTTTTTGCAAGTGTTCTTTTAATGGCCTTATTTTTTTGGGCTAGGGGCATGATTTTTGCAGCAGTTTTTCAAGAGAATTACAGGATCATTATTTTATTATTTTTGAGGTTTGACTTTTTACATTATACAAAATTTTAGGGTTTAGGAGTTTAAAAATGGTAAAAAAAATTATGTTTTAAAATTTTAGCAATTTTTTTCTGCAATAAAGCGTTACCCTGAAGAAGACATAATAATAGTGTTTGACATTTTTTTGGGGGGGTGTGTGTTTTATTTTTAATGTGTTTTTTTATTATTCTTTTTGTTTAGCTCTTAATTTTTATTCGTATTGTATGGTTTCCTCCAAGACTTTTGGGGACTTTTTTATTCACTTTTTTAAAAAAAATTATCTTTTTCTCTGTAACTGCTGTGCATTAGAGTAGGAGGAGACAGAAGTAGGAGGTACCACTTCTGTCTTTTCCTCATCAGTCCCCTGCAGAGGACCCCAAATTCAGCTGCCCAGTTGCTCAGGACACAGACCTCCTGCCTTACAGCGGGTGGTCGGAATCAAGTCAAAGGTTGTTGTTTTTTTTTTACGGAAGATGCCACTATGAGGGGTCTTAAAAGGAATATGATCTGGAAGGTTTTAATTTGATTAATTAGGTAACGAGACTACTTTCTAAAGGCACTGCATGTTAAAACATACAACATACGAGGGAATCAGTTCTGTAGTACGCATTGTTTGTCGTTGCTTATTTTTCTGTATAGCTCTTTTTATAAAATATTACTAAATTGTTGTTTTAGATAAGTTTTGAGCAAGTTTCTTAGCAACCTGAGTCTGGATGTTGGTATTTTGTGTAATTTAATAAAAAAATGCTCAGGTCACCTTCTGTCGCTAAATCCCTTGAGGGCCTCCTGCACGTCACCTCGAACTGTAGGACAAAACAATAAGTGGGCATTTTACATGTTCCGGTTTTCATTAGCGTGTCTCCTTGTGCAGACAGTAGAAACAGTGTGACGTGTGTCACTTTGCCACATCAATATTTTAAGGCTGGGAGACCTGTGAAGTGAATTGCCAAAGAGACCCATTAGAGAGATGAGTTGTCAGAGTTTAATAAATTCTCTGCTATTCATAGTCAGACTCTGGCCGCAGCGCACAGCTCTGTCTGGACTGGGAGACAAAACCAATATGCGGCTATTTCCACTTTCAGAAACTGATGCTATTTTAAATAGCTTTACGATCAGGCTTTGCCCTGCGGCGCTCTGCAACCTGATGGATACACAGAGGAAGAAGAAGAATATAGCAGAACAAGTTTAACTCCTTTGCAGCCATTGATCTATCAGGCTCCATATATCTAACCTGCCTCAGTGAAAAATTATCATGTCTTCCCACAGAAATTGAACGGTGGCTAAGGGCATCAAGGCATCAATTTTTGTTTGGTACATTTCTGATATACGAGGCCTATTGTGGCAATGCCAACCTCAGAATAAGAAAAGAATATAAATGACAACTGTGACTGTGTGTCACTATTGGGGGACAATGGTTGACATATTTTACGGTGGACCTTTTGTTTTCCTCGTGAAATTACAGTTTTACACTACATTGTACCCTACCCCTTGAATAAATGCAGGTTTTTAATGAAATTGTCAAGTCGTTGGCACAGTGATCTGTTCTGCATTTCATCATAGTAAATAAGGTTAGAAAAAGACATCAGACCATCAAATCCAGCCTATTAAAGGATAACGCATTGATCTAGAAGAAGGCAAAAACCCTGCAATATGGTGGTCATTATAACTCCCTGGATCAACAGAAACTACTTACAAAAAGTTTTATTCCCACAATATGATATTTTTGCTGTCCAGAAAGTCGTCCAGGCCTCTCTTCAACATGTACATAGAGTCCGCCATAACAACCTCCTGCGGCAGAGAGTTCCATAGTCTCACTGCTCGTACAGTCAAGAATCCCTGTCTATGGAAGAACTGCCTCTCCTCTAGGTGTAGAGGATGCCCCCTGTCTATGGTGATGATAGAACCTCCTCTCCTCTAGGTGTAGAGGATTCCCCCTGTCTATGGTGATGGTAGAACTGCCTCTCCTCTAGGTGTAGAGGATTCCCCCTGTCTATGGTGATGGTAGAATCGCCTCTCCTCTAGGGGTAGAGCATGCCCCCTTGTTCTGGTCACAGGACTAGGTATAAAAAGATCTTTGGACAGATCCTGTACTGCCCATTCAGGTATTTGTACCTTGTACAAATCTGTACTAATCTGTGATTTAATAATCCTGGAACCTAACCTACTGGGGCGTGGAGTAGCCTTAGCTCCCAGTGCCGACCAGGCTAGTACATGCCCCAGTAGCCTCTGTAGTTAATTTACATATTACTAAAATAAAGTTTTCACAAGTTACATAACAAGTTAGGTTAGGTCCAGGATTATTAAATTACAAATTAGGGCAGAGGCAGGAGGAATCTTCCATCAGATCTACTTCTGATAGTAGAATCCTCATGGTGGTATTTCCTTTAAATGATGTCACAGGTACAACCATGGCCAATAGAGAGTCCTTACAATCATATGTGCTTCAGAAGACAATAGCTTTCTTCATCAGATTAATGTGAGTAATTTTGTGTAAGTTTCAGAACTAGCCTTGTTATTTTCTAGTGTTATTTTAGTTGCTTGTTGGTTGTGGATGATACCATGTTTGTAAGTAGACAATGAGAAAGTAGAAACATTGGCAGTGATTTATCATGGAAGCCCAGACCCTTTGGCGGCAGCGGATAATCAAGAGGCTTAGGCCTGCGGGAGGCTGCTAGCTGACAATGTATTATGCAAAAGTCATGCAAATGTTCGAGTTGAGCGCTCACATGGTCTTGGTGGTGTGCAGGCCTACTCTGCTAATAATCTCAATGCCTGGCAGTTTATTTCAGAGCTTCTATGCTTTTGGGCCTACTGGATATGGACTCCTCCAGTTACATTTTTTTTTTAACATGGATTTCTTTTTATTACAGGGGTCTGTGATTCTCCATTTTGTGACAGATAATTATAATTTTATGATATATGGTGTGCCAGTATACCCAGCACATAAAAATAATAAATTCAGTACTCACCTTTCAGACACCCTCTGCCGGTCCTCTTCTTGACTCCTGTGTGCCGTCAGCGATAAGTCTGTGTGCGGCCACTTGCCACCTGTCGCTGTTGGCCCACAGGAAGCAAAAAAAGGACCTGCTAGGGGTATCAGAAATTTTTTATTTACCCGAGTATAAGCTGAGCGGGGATAGCTGAAAAACTCAACTTATACTCAAGTATAAATGGGCTTTTTTTTATCTATGTGTGATTGATACAGTTTTCAGTTTATATTTTGAGGAACAGTAAATTGATAGACACCACTATATATTGTATGGCATTGTAGTATGTAGTGAAGAACCCATAGTGCTTATCAGACCACCATCTCTTTTCGGACACTTTTTTAGGGATTAATTTTAGATGTAGCAGGCAATCAGAACAGACGCATTGCAGGTACACTGCAGCCATACTGTAGATGTGTCCCCACACAGCAAGACTTAAAGAGTTGTTCACTTTAACCCCTTAGCGCTCTGCATCGTAGCTGTACTGCGCTGAGTCCTGCGCATGCCCGTTCAGCTCTGCACAGGAGCCAAACCGGCATCGGGGGTTGCGGGATGTTGGTGGTAATCTACCACTGACATCCCTGGCTAACACATGCCTTCCGCGCCGTTTTCGGGGGCGCCGATCATTGCTATGGCATCTCTGGGGTCCGAATGGGACCCCAGAGATGCCTGAAGGCAGTGCCTTTAAGATGGCGTCTGTGATGTCATCTTAAAGGTACAGTGTCAGCCTATGCATGTGCATAGGCTGGCACTGTTAATACCCTGCAATACATAAGTTCAGCTGCCAATCCAGCAATATGTCAGGTCCACCATCGGGTCCACTCTTCTCTAGTTACCTATGGGGGGTGTTCTTTGTGGGGGTTCGGGTTCGGTTTGAGTATGACCGAACTCAACTGAACCCAAACTTCCACAAGTCCGCTCATTCCTGCTGCTAAATTTAATGAGGACTATTTTTGCAAAATTCTGAAAACATAATTATCCAGAATCAATAATTCAGAAAAAGAGTAACTTTAAAATGAGGTTGTTTTGACAGTTGTTCAAGCAATAGTTCCCTCCGGATAGTAAATCAATCCATGCCTCCTAACATGACCCATATAACCCTGGACACAATGTTCACTTACCTCTGCTCCTCATGTGCAGTGAATTGTTCCGAGCTTGTTCAGTCATGTGAAAATCGCTTTATCATTAAACTAAGCAAGAACAAGTTACTCGAAGCGGGAAAATTGGGACAGATAACAAGATAAAAGATTAAATAGGTCGTGCTGGTCAGTCTCATCGCTGCCAACTTGCACAGTTATCAGCCCATGCCGATGTGAATCTATCCTTTTCAGGCACCTTGAGGTTTTGTCTCTGCTTGTCTTTATTATTTTAGGGGTTATCCACATGGAAGTATCGGGATCATCTTGAGATTATAATGGCACCAGAGATTTCATTAAAAATAGATAACTTATTGTCGGGATGAAGAAGCACACTTAGCAGAAGCCTTAAGTCTTCCATTTAAGATGACCTTCATCATTACGACTGAGCCCCTGTCCTCTGTGATAAGGATTTATACAAGATTACTGCAGAGTCTTTTTGGTTCTATTGAGATAAATGGGACGGGATAATCAAAACTAAACTGATGTCTCAGAAGGGGACAACAAAGAAGATCCCTTCAATGATATCATTACCTATAACATAATCCACGGTGGTCTTTCAATGGGACATTACTCCATTATTATGTAGTCCACCCCAGCCTTGTCAAAGCTATGTATGTAAGTCGGAACTGTATATTTTATAACTGTAACCCCAGCCAGAATTTTTTTGGTCTCAGTGACAACTGGATTTTAAAAATGTTGGATTGTCATAAGAACCAACGTTAATAATAAAGCTTACTTGCAGACACCTTTAATAACGATTAGAGCTTTTTATTGTAGCCTAAGGCTTAAGTACAGTAAATTACCAACATCCAGAGGTCCGTTTGTAACTAGGAGTTGTCTGTAAGTCGGGTGTTCTTAAGTAGGCGACCGCCTGTATGTTTACTGCCCAGACTTTAGTAGCACCAAGCTAGGATGTGTAAAGAAAGCAGAACTGGTCTTCACCCCTTCTGTCTATCTACTCTTAGGCTACATTCACACAGGCGTGTGCCCACCGTTTACGTTGGCCGTATCAGTCCCCCATATGTGTGTGTGAATGTAGCCTTACATAGATACCATATATGTAATATAAAATAGTCTTGTAAAGACATGTAATATATGCACATTATTTTAAAAGTATATTGGAGACTGAGGTGCAAAAACAAACCATGTTAAGTCCTAAACATGTAAGAATAAAAAAAAAAGGGTATAAAATGATAACAAAAGAAACCGCAACTGTCCCAAAAGAAAAAACACTGCAAAAACAGGTTACAGCTAATAAAATAACATGCAAAAACAACTAGACAGTGCCTAGTGTCAAAGACCTGGATTACTCTGGACCTGGACCAATTATGTAATATTACTGAACTCCATGTAATTGATTTTATTATATTAATGGAAATTTTATAATTGTATGTATTGTAGTACACTTCACAGACCTTTGAGCATCACATCAGCCACAGCAGCACCTTCCCCCTGTCACTTTATTATGATGAATATACTATTTTTGTGCCTTGGAAAGGAAATGTCAGCAGGTATCAGACCTGATATCTACAGAAAGAGACATCACTTCTCTATTCTGTCAAATCTCCGTGACATTATTACAGTACAGCATCACTGAGCTTCTTACATATACCTCACTGCCCCCTTTAATCTACCTTTTAACTCACATACAAAATAACTTTCTAGATGGATTTTTAGTCGCTGAATCTTAATTTTAGATGTTTTTCAATTTATAATTGACGTTCTCATGTAAATGGTTGCCTATTAATAAGACTCTCAGTTAATACGGTTATCTGGGCTTGAAATGTTGTAAATGTTAAGCTTTGAATGATAAATTGGTGGGTCATGGCCTTTAAACAGTTGATCAACAGGGGTCTTGAAAGTTGGATCCCCACCTAGTTAATACTGATGGGCTTAGCTAAGGATAGGCGATCAATATGGAGATCTTGGAAAACAACTTTTGTAGTATATTGAACCATAAACGGCCTTTGGTGAGATCAAGATTTATTGTAAATATCCTACATGTCCTAAAGAAAAGCAAATATCACTAATACCACAGATTCTGAATGGAGCATGCACAATGACTTCTCCAATCATACTCATCATAGGGGGAGTGGAATGGCCCATAATTGCTCTGTAAGTGTAAGTCTCAGCAGGTGGACACCACTGATCTATCCATTATCTCCTAGTCAGGAAACAGGTGATAATTGCTTCTGGACAAATGATCCCTTTAATTATAAAAGTGACTAAGATATATGAAGTTTTAAGACCAACCAATAAGTAAATCCCTGAAGCCAGTCTCGAATATATTGATGTCATGATCATTGTTGTATCAATGACTGGCGACCGGATTAACCTTTGTGGGGAATTGCTCTGGTAGTTGACAGGTAGCAGTGCAGAAAGCAGGGACACAAGCCGGTTTAAAAGTCCAACTTAAGTGTTTATTCACACTTGCAAAACAGAACACAAATTCAGCCTTGGCTTAGGCACATGCAAAAACATTACAAAAGTAATTCCTGCCCGGCTAGGCGCTGTCTAATACATTTTGAGGACCCTAGCTATCCGGGTACCAGGCTGCCTGGCACACGCTCTTGGCCAGCAGCAAGACAGGAGACCCTCAGTTACCTCTGCTGTCAGAATGCAATCTCGCTTTCAGCTCTCCAGGTAGGGCCTCTCCTACTGCTTCTGGCCTGCAGACTAAATCAGTCTCTAACGAGGCCTGTGACCTGCACCTGTGGGCTATACAAAAGCC
Source organism: Engystomops pustulosus (assembly GCA_019512145.1). NCBI lineage: Eukaryota > Metazoa > Chordata > Amphibia > Anura > Leptodactylidae > Engystomops > Engystomops pustulosus. The sequence continues at coordinate 30,735,192 of CM033644.1, forward strand.
CAGGACCGAAGCCCGGGTGGAGTAGGAGTCCCACTACCAGCCTACCCCTACTCCATAATAAGCAGGCCCAGTACGGACATTACCAATGTGTCTGTGTTAGCTAGGCCAACACAGACAAAACAGACTATTCCTGCTTATCATGTCTGCATTAACCCTTGGGTTACTGCAGACAAACCCAGGGCTTTTACCACATGTATTTCATCTGCCTGTAGGACAGATAGCGGTTTTCCCACACAATACCTCTTACTTTCTCACACCTTCTAACCCAAAAATAGACTGATGAGGATCAATAGTGATTGACATTTATGCCCAGCTCGCAGGCTGTTTAAGCCTGGGGGCTACAGGACTGGCTGTGCTCCTTACACTAGGAGCGCAGCCCCTCCCGCTGCCCTTTAACCCGGGCCACTGATTGGTTGCCTTGTTTTTGGCCACTTGGGGGCAGTGGTCTGCAGAGTATTAATTCTTGACCGCGGAGCCAGCCCTTCCTCTCTGGACTGCTCCGCGATCAAGAGATTGGCCCCGCAAGTATGGCGGACCCTGTTTTACTGTCCCTACTGGAGGAGAAGCTGAGGAGAGAGGGATCCGGCTGGCTGACCCCCTTGTTGGTCCAGCCGGAGCCCTCTGCTCCTGTGTCGGCTGCTCCGCATACGCCCCCGTTAGCTGCCCGTCCCCCCATAAAGACAAGGAGCCGAGCGCGGGGTCCGTCGCGGACCTCTGCCTCGGTGCCGCCGGCAGCAGAGCGCACGCTGCGCTCTGCTAAGTCCGGGAGAAGAGCCTCCGCTGCGGCTGGCACTCGGCCAGCGGCGGAGGTGCGCGTGCAAGGCGGGGAGGGGATGCGGAGCAGTGCTGCTCTCGCATCCTCGCATCCGGACAACCTGGCTGTGCCTCCGGGCACAGTGCAGGTTGCAACTGCTCCCCCTGCTGGCCCGCCGCCCAAACAGCCTGGCAGGTTAGCTAGGTGGTTTGGGCTGGGGGCCAGTTCTTCTACTGTAATGTCACCTGCCCCTGCGCAGGAGACAGCCCAGCCCCAGCAAGTTTTAGTGGCGTCACAGTCGCCTACACATAACACCACACTGCCAGTGTCACAGCCAGTAACCTTGCCCCCCCCCCCACCTCACCCCCCCCTGGGTTACGCCCCGGTGGGGCGTGATGGAGATGTTGATGGTGGGCCCGCGGGTGGCCGGTATGCTGTGGCCGGCGATTCCCGGGGCCGTTCTGTAAGAAGTTGTAGCCGCTCTAGCGTCGCCTGCAGCTGCGCGATTTTCCCGCAGCGCGAGGGTCGCTCGAGGGCTGGATCTCGTGCGAGCAGCTCAGGGGAACGGTGTAGACACCGGTCCCGCTCGGCTCGTTCTTTTTCCCGCTCATCCGTTGCAAGCAGGAGGCGGTCCAGGTCTCGGGGTAGAGACAGTAGGTGTTCTGGTAGATCCAGTTGGGGCCGGACATATTCCAGGCGCTCTTCGTCCTCGTCCAGTGGTGGGTACACCCGCTCCAAAGACAGGCGGTCAAGGAGACGGCAGCGCACGTCTTCCCCTCGTGGGGTGGATGAAGCAAGGGTGGCTCCCACGGCTCCTCCGGCTGCGCAACCCAGCGCTCCAATGGCGCCTCCTCCTGTTCCGGTGTCTCAGGTCCCTGCTACGGCTGGTGAGTTACCTTGTGATAATGCATGGCGTAAATCTTCTGTTGCAGGCGATGATGTTGTTGGTGCATTAAGGGCTGTTTTAAATAAGATGGAAGCTGGTTCTGCTGGTGTTGCTCCAGGGGCGACGACGTTGCCGCCTGACGTGGTGGGGTCAGCTGGTGTTATGTTCAGAGACTCTTATTTTTGTGGTGTAGCCCCATTGGGCACACGGGTAGCGGCTGACCTTAGGGAGAAAATTGTTAAGTTTGACTATGTGGACATTTGGACGCTGATTTCGCCTGAACAGTTGACGGTTGATAAGGAGAGACTTTTGGTAAAAGGTGAGGATAAGAAGCCAAAGGTGGCCAAGACGTTTGGTAACTGGCTGCAGGCTTTTGCGGTGATGGCCAGTGTTATAGTTCGGCAGAAGCCGGAATGTGCACAAGATCTGTTTGTGTACCTGGATACTATATATACTGCCCAGAAGTTACATGGAGGTTCGGCCTGGTGGAGATATGATGAGGAGTTTAGACGCCGGTTGGCAGACAGGCCGGAGGTGGGTTGGGCGACTAAGGCGACTGACGTGTGGATACAATTTATGATGTCGCAGAAGCAGCAGGCTCCCTTTCTTTCGGGAGCCGTCTCGGGCAATCAGGCTGGGGCGGCTTCAAGACGTCCGGGATCCTGCTGGCTTTTCAATGAAGGCCACTGTCGCTTCTTTGCATCTTGTAAATTCAAGCATGAATGCTCCATATGTGGAGGGGCACATTCCGCCCTCAGATGCTTCAAGCGCCAAAGACCTCCCTCAAAACCGGCTGCCGGTGGCAAGGGGGAGGACGCCAGTGCTGGTGCAAAGGATGCGACCGTGGTTAGACAGCTACCATCTGAGGCAGGAGGCAAAGGTGCTGCTTGATGGTTTTACGCACGGTTTTGTTATTCCATTTGTGCCGAACACGGTGTTGCAGTTGTCGGATAATTTGAAATCGGTCAGGGATAATGAGTCGTTGGTTTTAGAGAAGTTGTTGAAGGAGGTGGAGATGGGCAGAATGTCTGGCCCGTTTTCTACACCACCTTTTGAGAACCTGCGGGTTTCTCCTTTGGGTTTGGTCCCGAAAAAGGAGTCGGGAAAATTCAGGCTGATTCATCATCTTTCTTACCCAGCAGGTGACTCGGTTAATGACGGCATTCCCAGGGAGGAGGTAGCGGTTTCTTACACCTCTTTTGACAAGGCGGTCCTGTTGGTTAATAGGGCTGGCCCTGGGGCTCTTATGGCCAAATCGGACATAGAGGCGGCCTTCCGCCTTCTCCCTGTGCATCCGTCCTGTTTTCATCTGTTGGGGTGCAAGTTGAATGGGTCCTTTTTTGTTGATATGTGCCTACCGATGGGTTGTTCAATATCTTGTAAATTGTTCGAAATGTTCAGCAGTTTTCTAGAATGGGTGGTTCGTTGGGAGTCTGGTTCGAACTGGGTCATCCATTACTTGGATGATTTCCTATTTGTGGGGGCGAAGGATGCGCCTGACTGTTTGAGGTTGTTGAATTTGTTCCGGCATTTGGCAGGATATTTTGGCGTTCCCTTGTCGGCGGAGAAGACTGAGGGTCCTACCCACCAGTTAACCTTTTTAGGCATCTTGATAAATTCTAAGGATATGACTCTCAGTCTGCCGGCTGATAAGTTGGAGCGTTTACGAGTTGACATTGATTTTTGTTTGGTTTCTGACAAGGTGACTTTGCAGCGCCTACAATCATTGTTGGGTCAGCTGGCCTTTGCTTGTAGGATTTTTCCTATGGGCAGGGTGTTTGCAAGAAGGTTGTCTATGGCCACTGCGGGGACGACCAAGCCTTATCATCATATTCGTTTGACGGCAGTGCTAAAAGACGATTTGAAGGTGTGGAGGTCTTTTCTTACGGATTACAGAGGCGTGTCGGCTTTTCTTGAACCGGAGATGGATAATGCGGATTTACAGTTGTATACTGATGCAGCTGGGTCCGTGGGTTATGGGGCCATCTTCGGCAAGAGGTGGTCGGCGGAACGTTGGCCGCCGCAGTGGTTGGAGACGGGTCTTAATAAAAATCTGACACTGTTGGAATTATTTCCTATTGTGGTTGCGGTGGAACTGTGGGGTTGTGAGATGGAGAATAAGAGAATTCGTTTTTGGTCTGACAATGAGAGCACAGTACATGCTTTGAACAGCCTCACGTCAAGTTCTTTGCAGGTCTTAGCACTGCTGCGGCATCTGGTGTTACGTTGTTTACAGCTCAACATTGTCTTCAGGGCCAGGCATGTTCCGGGTGAGGTTAATGTGGTTGCTGACGTTTTGTCTCGTTTTCAGCTGCAGCGTTTCAGGGATTTCCACCCCCTGGCGGACCTGGAGGGGTCCCCCTGCCCCCCTTTCCTGTGGGACCTAGTGGTGAGCTGTTGACTCCTTTGCTTCAGACCTCGCTGGCGGAAAGCACGTGGCACAGCCATGGTGGCGGTCGGCCGAAAGTGTTTTTGGTCGGCCATTCATATATTTTTTGGGCAGCGAGAAGAGCAGCTGTGCGTCCAGGAGGTTTGAACCTGGGCTTTACCAACGCTGATTTGTCATGGAGGGGAGTCAGAGGCTTGAAATGGCTTCAGGTCCTGCCGGAGGTCGTGGCGATTAGCAGGTCCTCACCGGGCCCCACGGTGCTGGTGATACATGCCGGGGGAAATGATATGTGCTCCACGCGCCTGGCCGAGTTGATTTCGGTTATAAAATCGGACATTGAGCGTTTTTCAGCTTTCTTTTCAGACTTGGTGGTAGTGTGGTCCGAAATTGTGCCCAGAGTTATCTGGAATGGCGCCCGCAATCCCGATTCCATTGAAAGGGCGCGTCGCATGTTGAACATGCGGGTTGCCCGATTTGTGCGGTCGAGATGCGGGGTAGTCATTCGCCATAGACAGTTGGAAGGGGACAATAGGGGCCTTATGCGGGAGGATGGGGTCCATCTCAACGAGATCGGCCTTGATATTTTTCTATCTGGGCTACAGGATGCAATTGAGAGGGCCTTATTCCTTTTGTGTGGGGGTCGGAGCACAGTGTAGGGGTACACTGTTCTCCTAGTGGCCTGTGGTGGAATTTTGACCCTCTCGGTTTAGCCCAAATCACCTGACAGACCAACTAGGACATGCCCCCGCGGAGGCGGGGCTCGGCATGCAAGGAGAATTTGGGCAGAAAGGGTCTGGGTTTCATCGCAGGTCTGGGATTTAATTTCTGTTAACAATAAAGCTGTGGCCGACCCCCACCTTTTTCTTCCAATACGGTGTCTGGTTATTTTTTGGGGATTTGTGGGACGGGCGGATTTTAGGTTGGGGTTTAGGCATTAATACAGCCAGTCTGCCCAGCTCGCAGGCTGTTTAAGCCTGGGGGCTACAGGACTGGCTGTGCTCCTTACACTAGGAGCGCAGCCCCTCCTGCTGCCCTTTAACCCGGGCCACTGATTGGTTGCCTTGTTTTTGGCCACTTGGGGGCAGTGGTCTGCAGAGTATTAATTCTTGACCGCGGAGCCAGCCCTTCCTCTCTGGACTGCTCCGCGATCAAGAGATTGGCCCCGCAAGTATGGCGGACCCTGTTTTACTGTCCCTACTGGAGGAGAAGCTGAGGAGAGAGGGATCCGGCTGGCTGACCCCCTTGTTGGTCCAGCCGGAGCCCTCTGCTCCTGTGTCGGCTGCTCCGCATACGCCCCCGTTAGCTGCCCGTCC
>CM033644.1:32101064-32147973 GCA_019512145.1 Engystomops pustulosus
CACCTTTTAATTATTTGTTTCAACTCATTATGATCCACAATCTGAAAAACTGAGGGTGCGGTCACACGTTGCAGTTACAACTGTATCGCAATTAGTTTTTAGGTGCAGTTTTGTTAATTTAACAGGTGAAATACATGAAATGAATGATTTAATTTGGTTTTGAAGGAGAAACCTGCTCCACAAATGTCTTTCACCTGTTAAATTAACAAAAATGCAGTTTTAACGGCAACGTGGGACCACACCCTGAATGTGTGACCGCACCCTCAGTCTATTGGATCTCATCAGTGACACCTGAAAGATTCTCAGTGAAATCAGGTAAAGTAATTCCCAGGAATCTCCTAGAAATATTTTATTATTTGTACATTATTTTCATGGACAGTGACCAAATGTAACTTTCTGGTCCATAACTTACATCTAGATGTCTAATTAGGGTAACAATAAAATAAGTGCTAGCAGTTGGGGCCTGGGTATGTGGCAGGAGAACAGTGTCATGAGGAGAGCGCCCCCTATCATCCATTTTATACAACAGACCTGCAGCAAACACTTCATGAGGTGGTATATTTTATTTATATGGCGAATGTATTACTACATAGCAACCATTCACATAAGATTTATATGAAGGACTTATGAATCTCCCGTTCCACCACATCCCAAAGATGCTCTATTGGATTGAGATGTGGTGACTGTGGAGGCCATTTGAGTACAGTGACCTCATTGTCATGTTCAAGAAACCAGTCTGAGATGATTCCAGCTTTATCAAGTCACCGTGGCACTGCAACAGCTGATTTCCTCTGTGAACCAGCTTCTGGCTCCAGCGACCATTCCTGCGGCAGTTTCTGCAACCCCTCCCGTTACTCCGACTTGTATTCCAGTGGCAGAACCTAGGCTCAGACTCTCCATGTCTGATAAGTATGATGGCGATCCCAAGTCGTGCAGGGTCTTTATTACCCAGTGCTCAGTTTGTCACTGAACACTACAAGGTGGCATTCATTGTCAGTCTACTTTCGGGGGAAGCCCTGGCCTGGGCTACAACCCTATGGGACAGACGCATTGGCCGCTCATGACCTGCCGGCTACTCTGAGTTGTCTCATCACCCCGGCCACCTGGATAGACGTGCGGTTTATGGAGCGTGCTGGGGAATTGCATCACAAGCAACCACAGACTACCTTGTTTTGCTCTGGTCTCCCAAAGGCCTCCGGACACAGTCTGAAGTGGAGCCTATGCAAGTCGACAGAGCTTGTCTGACCACCAAGGAACGTTCCATACGTTGTCAGGAGAACCTCTGTTTGTACTGTCCGCCCCCCCACGTCCAAAAGACGCAAACACCTAGGGGTCCTGGGAAGAACATCGGTGTGAATATATATATATATACATACACTCACCGGCCACTTTATTAGGTACACCATGCTAGTAACGGGTTGGACCCCCTTTTGCCTTCAGAACTGCCTCAATTCTTCGTGGCATAGATTCAACAAGGTGCTGGAAGCATTCCTCAGAGATTTTGGTCCATATTGACATGATGGCATCACACAGTTGCCGCAGATTTGTCGGCTGCACATCCATGATGCGAATCTCCCATTCCACCACATCCCAAAGATGCTCTATTGGATTGAGATCTGGTGACTGTGGAGGCCATTTGAGTACAGTGAACTCATTGTCATGTTCAAGAAACCAGTCTGAGATGATTCCAGCTTTATGACATGGCGCATTATCCTGCTGAAAGTAGCCATCAGATGTTACAGGGTACATTGTGCTCATAAAGGGATGGACATGGTCAGCAACAATACTCAGGTAGGCTGTGGCGTTGCAACGATGCTCAATTGGTACCAAGGGGCCCAAAGAGTGCCAAGAAAATATTCCCCACACCATGACACCACCACCACCAGCCTGAACCGTTGATACAAGGCAGGATGGATCCATGCTTTCATGTTGTTGACGCCAAATTCTGACCCTACCATCCGAATGTCGCAGCAGAAATCGAGACTCATCAGACCAGGCAACGTTTTTCCAATCTTCTACTGTCCAATTTCGATGAGCTTGTGCAAATTGTAGCCTCAGTTTCCTGTTCTTAGCTGAAAGGAGTGGCACCCGGTGTGGTCTTCTGCTGCTGTAGCCCATCTGCCTCAAAGTTCGACGTACTGTGCATTCAGAGATGCTCTTCTGCCTACCTTGGTTGTAACGGGTGGCGATTTGAGTCACTGTTGCCTTTCTATCAGCTCGAACCAGTCTGCCCATTCTCCTCTGACCTCTGGCATCAACAAGGCATTTACGCCCACAGAACTGCTGCTCACTGGATGTTTTTTCTTTTTCGGACCATTCTCTGTAAACCCTAGAGATGGTTGTGCGTGAAAATCCCAGTAGATCAGCAGTTTCTTAATTACTCAGACCAGCCCTTCTGGCACCAACAACCATGCCACGTTCAAAGGCACTCAAATCACCTTTCTTCCCCATACTGATGCTCGGTTTGAACTGCAGGAGATTGTCTTGACCATGTCTACATGCCTAAATGCACTGAGTTGCCGCCATGTGATTGGCTGATTAGAAATTAAGTGTTAACGAGCAGTTGGACAGGTGTACCTAATAAAGTGGCCGGTGAGTGTATATGATATTATCTCTATGATTGTTGGCCTGGGTTACACATAAGGGGACATTTACTAAGGGCCCGAATCGCGGTTTTCCGTTGCGTTACCCGAATATTTCCATTTTGCGACGATTTTCCCTGAATTGGCGCACTCGATCAGATTGTGGCGTATTGGCGCCGGCATGCATGTGACGGAAATCGGGGGTGTGGCCATAAGAAAACCCAACAGATTCGCAAAAAATGCTGTATTTTTTTTAAAAAAATGGTCTCTTGACACGCACTTACCTGCACCCAGGGTAGGACGGTGAACTTCAGTGAACTCCGACGGAATTCAAAGCAGCAGTGACACCTAGTGGACATAGGGCGCACTACCTTAGTGAATCGCCGGAACACCCGAATCCTCCACATAGAGCGTGCTGCTTGGTCGCGAATGGACCGGGTAAGTAAATCTGCCCCATAGAGTTCAGGAATCATTGCTGGTGGAGTAATTAGTGGTGGCCATATAATCTTCTGCTCTCACTAAGAGATTGGGGTTTGTATAATGTTCTTTTATTCAAATTCAAGATATAGACTATTGGTTCCACTGGATTTTGGGTCAGTTTCAGTACATGTATAATTGATGCCATTGTCTGCTTTCCTCTCCAGTTTATGCCAGTGTTACCCACAAGAAACTTCTGGGTCTGCTGACCTATTGCCAGTCCTACCCTCGCCTCTTCAAGAAGGAGCGTCTCATGCCTACCAGTCCTGAGCTTCAAAGAGAACATCTGCCATCAAGGGATGAAGAACCGAGACATGTGATGAAGAGCTAAGACCCAGCCATGAAGAGACAGTACAATAAGTAGGAGCCGCCATCACTAGGATGCTTCAAAGAGAACGTCTGCCATCAAGGGATGAAGAACCGAGACTTATGATGAAGAGCTAAGACCCAGCTATGAAGAAAGAGCTCAATAAGTTGGAGCCGCCATCACTAGGATACTGTGTGAGGGGCTGGAGGATGAAGAGGAAGATAAAGAGCAAGATAAATTTGAAGAAAGAACATGGCAAGAAGATGCAGGACAAGGAAACAAATCATCCACCATTAAGTGAACAACTCCATGAGAGGGAAAAGGAACATCATCTGGACGATCCTAATGAGTTCTGCCTGTCTCTAAACAATTACATAACATCCGCAATTGTGATCAAAAATTCTAATTAGATTCAAATTTTTAACTTGTTAAAACAAATAAAGGCAAAAAAAATAGGATGATAATAATAATACTCGCAATTAGTTTGGCCACAGACAGTAAACAGCATACAATACCGTAAACTATGTGTTACCAGGATGGATTAGTAATATCAGATAAAACCTAAACCAGCTAAAAGAGAAACACATGCGCCATGTGATTGGCTGATTAGAAATTAAGTGTTAACGAGCAGTTGGACAGGTGTACCTAATAAAGTGGCCGGTGAGTGTATATGATATTATCTCTATGATTGTTGGCCTGGGTTACACATAAGGGGACATTTACTAAGGGCCGAATCGCGTTTTTCCGTTGCGTTACCCGAATATTTCCGTTTTGCGGCGATTTTCCCTGAATTGCCCCGGGATTTTGGCGTACTCGATCAGATTGTGGCGCATTGGCGCCGGCATGCATGCGACGGAAATCGGGGGCGTGGCCATAAGAAAACCCAACAGATTCGCAAAAACCGACGTATTTTTTTTTTTAAAAATGGTCTCTTGACACGCACTTACCTGCACTCAGGGTAGGAGGGTGAACTTCAGTGAACTCCGACGGAATTCAACGCAGAAGTGACACCTAGTGGACATCGGGCGCACTACCTTAGTGAATCGCCGGAACACCCGAATCCTCCACATAGAGCGTGCTGCTTGGTCGCGAATGGACCGGGTAAGTAAATCTACAACCATAGAGTTCAGGAATCATTGCTGGTGGAGTAATTAGTGGTGGCCATATAATCTTCTGCTCTCACTAAGAGAGTGGGGTTTGTATAATGTTCTTTTATTCAAATTCAAGATATAGACTATTGGTTCCACTGGATTTGGGGGCAGTTTCAGTACATGTATAATTGATGCCATTGTCTGCTTTCCTCTCCAGTTTATGTCAGTGTTACCCCCAAGAAACTTCTGGGACTGCTGACCTATTGCCAGTCCTACCCTCGCCTCTTCAAGAAGGAGCGTCTCATGCCTACCAGTCCTGAGCTTCAAAGAGAACATCTGCCATCAAGGGATGAAGAACCGAGACATGTGATGAAGAGCTAAGACCCAGCCATGAAGAGACAGTACAATAAGTAGGAGCCGCCATCACTAGGATGCTTCAAAGAGAACATCTGCCATCAAGGGATGAAGAACCGAGACTTATGATGAAGAGCTAAGACCCAGCTATGAAGAAAGAGCTCAATAAGTTGGAGCCGCCATCACTAGGATACTGTGTGAGGATGAAGAGGAAGGTAAAGAGCAAGATAAATTTGAAGAAAGAACATGGCAAGAAGATGCAGGACAAGGAAACAAATCATCCACCATTAAGTGAACAACTCCATGAGAGGGAAAAGGAACATCATCTGGACGATCCTAATGAGTTCTGCCTGTCTCTAAACAATTACATAACATCCGCAATTGTGATCAAAAATTCTAATTAGATTCAAATTTTTAACTTGTTAAAACAAATAAAGGCAAAAAAAATAGGATGATAATAATAATACTCGCAATTAGTTTGGCCACAGACAGTAAACAGCATACAATACCGTAAACTATGTGTTACCAGGATGGATTAGTAATATCAGATAAAACCTAAACCAGCTAAAAGAGAAACACATGCCAATACAAAAGCACAAAGTAGTCAAATTGAAAACATAAAAATTATAGCACTATTTAGTTAAAACTATGGTAATAATTAGTAATGTGTTTTGATCCACCTTTGATCCAGAACTGATTACGGTACCTAGAAGGAATTTTTCCCTGTGTCCAGGTTTTTGCCATTTTCTCGTTTCAGCAGCTGTAGGGTTAGTGACCTCCTAATAATTACTAGTATAAATAACCATGTCACATTGTAATGATAGTTTAAAATGATTTTATTTTTAAATAACAGTTAAAGGGATTGTCCACTTTCAGCAAATAATTGATATGGTTTGTGTAAGGAAAAGTTATACAATTTTCCAATGTACTTTCTGTATCATTTCCTCACAGTTTTTTAGATCTTTGCTTGCTTTCCTGCTATAAGAAGCTTTTATGTTTACTCCCAGTGGATAGAAATCTGACCATGGTCACACAGGTGCACGGCTCATTAGTAGCACAGAGAGTAATCAGAGCTGAGTGTTATAACGAGCTGTGCACCTGTGTGACCATGGACAGATTTCTATTGATTGGAAGTAAACATAAAATCTTCCTATAGAAGGACAGCAGGCAGAGATTTAGAAAACTGTGAGGAATTGATACAGAAAGTATTTTGGAAAATTGTATAACTTTTCCTTACACAAACCTTATCAATTATTTGCTGAAAGTGGGCAACCCCTTTAACACTTAAGATAAGCCAATTTAGTCAAATTTAGGCTAATGTTATTAATAGAAACCAAAAAACAAGAGAGCTTGCCAATGTAGAAAACAAATGCACTTTTATTCAAAAATACCACATACAATATCAGTAGAACACTTCAGGAGGGATTCCGGAAGTCAGAAATATAGGGGGAACAAAAAAGTGTCCCAGATGGAAGTGGGGACAGACAAGAGAACCTATGGCCCCCCTACCCTGTAATGCCCCAGAAGTAGTGCCAAAAAATGTTATATATCCGAAAATGTCTAATGTCCGAAAATAGGATCTAGTAAGAGGCAGTGGCACCTATGTGTCAAAATACTGTGTGTTCAGCCGGAGGTACCATCCGGTGCCAACAACACCAAGTCAAGAAACCAAGCCAGAAAAACAGGCCACACTACCCAAAGGCATTATCTAGGCAGCTCAGAGGCAGACAGGGGAAGGCCAACATGAACACCCCGCGGCGTTTAGCACTGATTGTTCGCAGGAGTGAGTTTATATGTTGTGTTACCTTAAAAGGCTCACACGGCGTATCTGTTTGCAGACGCGTCGCATCACGTGACACCGCCGGCTCCATGCGGTCGCGCACCGGAAGTGCTCCAACCATGACCATGCGTCCATGGTGGACATGTTAAACATCCCCTCCTGACGACGAGCCGTGCGACAACGCGCGTCGGTGGTGTTCCTGTTGGCCTGTCACACCTGGTTGCCTCTGAGCTGCCTATAGATGGCCTTTGGGTAATGTGGTGCCCTGTTTTTTGACTTGTTCTTGACTTGGTGTGTTGGCAACCGGAGGTAGGACTCCGGAGAACACACAGTATTTTGAACATAGCGTCCAGATGCCTATTTACTATTAGTCCTATTTTCGGACATTAGGACATTTTGGATTATATAACATTTTGGCACTACTCTTTGGGGCTATACGGTAGGGGGGCCATAGGTTCTCTGTGCTCTGTGCGTCCCCTTCCATCTGGACACTTTTTGTTCCCCTATATTTCTGACTTCCATGGACATCCCTCATGAACGTGTTCTACTGATATTGTAGTGGTATTTTTGACTAAAAGTTGCATTTGTTTTCTACGATTGGCAAGAAGCTCTCTTGTTTTTTGGTTTCTGTGCAGTTTGGATGTTTGGAGGCGGTTTTAAAAGATATAATCGGTTCCTTGTTGGTGTGTTTAATGTTATTAATAGTAGCATAATAAAAAAAGAAATACAATTAACTAAAAATGGTGTTAGTCCACTATAGGGCACTCGCAAGATTACATAGATGTCTATGCAGAGAGGAAGGGGAAAGGGAGCCACATCAGTTAGTTCTTTGCCCACCAGCTCCAAGTGGATTGGAAATTTGAAAAGAGACTATAGAAGGGAAAAAGAAAAATACAGTATGCACAGTGACTAGAGATACACTGGACTACCCTTCCTTCTCCTTCTCAGCTGCTGCTGTGTACACCTCCGAAATGGCAAGGGCGCTGGCATAATAATTTCTTTATTTATATAGTGCACACAGAGCTTGGTAAATTAGTCCCTGTCCCCAATGGGGCTCACAATCTAATCAACCTACAAGTATGTTTTGGTGTGTGGGTGGAAACCGGAGGACCCGGAGGAAACCCACACAAACGCAGAGAGAACATACAAACTCTTTGCAGATGTTGTCCTGGGACTTGAACCCAGGTCCCCAGCGCTGCAAGGCTGTAATGCTAACCACTAAGCTACCGTGCTTCCCAACATCATCCCATTGTGCCAGCAGAAACCTTATGGTGGTGTAGGGAACCTTGTGTTTGACATCTGTCCACCATCGGGGGGGAATACTGGGACTCCTGTTATGGGCCCACCCAGAAAAAGCTCCCCCACTGATCAAATGTACAAGTGTCTTTAAGACAGTTTTCCAAAATCACCATATTGGGGGTTTCAGTATTCATGGTTACCATCTAGCCACCTTGTACTTGTAATGTACTGCCATAAACGTGGAAGTAAATTCTGCTTTCCACCTAGGGACAGAGGGGCTACAAATCTTCTTACGCAGTGCACCCCCCTAATCACAGTATCAGCTTTCATGGAGCGTTAAAGGATTGGATGAAACATTATACAGCCACTTTGACACTGCCAAGTACAGAGGAATAGTAGATCCACCAGTCTCCACACATATAGAAAAGTCAATGGAAGTTACTTTATAGGGTTTATCCAGTGTTCACTATTCTTCAATTACTACTGCTCAGCTCTCAGTAAAGCAGGTGATGATGACCAAGCCGCTGCTTTGGAGAGAGGGGCTAAGCATTCTCTCCTCCTGCTGAAAACCACAGAATTTTTGTGAGCTTTCACTAGGGGGCGCCCAATGCAAAGAAATTCAGTTCAGTGGCAGCTGTATTAATAGCTTTGCACTAAGCTGCTCCCTAGTGGTAGATACAGGCAGTCACTTTCATCCTGTACTATTGGGGAGAAGACTTTCAAGCTGTATAGTCATGATTAATTAATGTATTTATGCAAGTTGTCTGGTCTAACTGCATTAAGAAATATGGTATTCACAATATTCCCTATATTTATAGAGCACGTACACTGCACCTATACCTCCCAACCTCTCCAATTCGACCAGGACATTCCCAGGTCCTTGGCTCTACCCCACCGTGCAGGACGGGTGAGGTTTGATCCTGGGCTGCAACTCCATCTGTGTCCTCCAGTGATAGGGCTGCACACAATGATGATGCGGAGAGCTGTCGGCTCCCCACATCATTATTGTGTCTCTGCTGGGCCTATGTGCAGCAGAGGCCAGGAGGCGTGATGTGCTCACACAGAGACAGCAGGACTGCTGCAGGGGAACAAGGAGAGGTCAGAAATGGTTTTTTCAATATTATAAAAAGGGGAGGGGGCCACAATATATATATATATATATATATATATATATATATATATATATGCAACACCCTCGCCGATGCAAGGCAGAGAGGTGGTTGCGAATATGTCCCACCATGTAGCTTGCAGCCTGTGAAGGGTCTGATCAGCCCCACAGCATGTCTCTACATAACACAGATAAGCACTGCAGAGGTAGAGACTGCCTGGTAAGGCAGGAGTTAATTGCTTTGTGTGATGTAATTCCAGCAACCAATCACATGTTTATACCTTGTTTCTGTGAGCTGAGATGTAATTGGAGGAGTAGCCACCACCTGACCAGTGGGAGTAACAAAACCCCTGGTCAGGAAACTTCTAGAGTTCAGTTCTCTCTCAGAAGAGAGTTCAGGCAGTCAGACCTAGGAGTCTGAACAGAGCAGTCTAATCTAGTTAGACAGGAAGACAGACTCAGAGGAGTCTGTGCAGCCAGCACACCAGGCAAGAGCAGGAGAGCTCAGCTCCCTGCCTGAGTGTAGTGAGTTAGACAGTGAGAGGAAAGGGGTATCATCCTACCTTCAAGGGTGATATCTGAAGCAACATAGGAAAAGCTGAAGCATCCTTCCAGGACACAGCTATCTTCCAGCCTGCCATTGCATCCAGGCTGGTGATCTACTTTTGTGGCTCCCTCCAACTACATCTCCAGCATTCCACCATTCTGTCAAGGCACGTTGCTACGGTTCCTGTAGGTTCCAATAAAGAACTGTAAGTTGTTTTTGTTCAACGTCTGCCTCCGTCTGGTCCCTGCTACTACGGCTGTCACCATCACGGGCACCCTATCCACCACACAGAGACTCATACTCTAGACACCCAGGGAGAACCGCTATAGCAGCCTCTCCCTCATCATTTCTTGCCAACACCACCTGCTGGAGACCTGCCAGGCTGTAGGACAGCCCTCCGGTTCCCCATACCAATCACTGTGACACTAGCGTGCCTAGGCCGCAACCGCCAGCCACTCAGGTACTGCGGGCGCCGGCTGACTCCAGGCCCCAAGAAAAGGCTAGGCCCCGGTGGGGGATGTTGCAGATATATGAGCAGGAGACCATGATGTATGGAGGAGGGATCTCATAATATAATATATGGTGGAGGAGCACAATATATAGAGGAGAGAGGGCATAGTATATGGAAGACGAAAGGGGCAACAATATATCGTGGAGGAGGACACAATATATGGAGGAGGAGGCCACAATGCTAGGAGGGGAGGAGGACACAATGGGACACATTTACTAAGGGTCCGTCGAATGCATTTCTGTCGGGTTTCCCGAATATTTCCGATTTGCCCTGAATTGCACAGGGGTTTTTGGCGCACGCGATCTGCGTGGCCGTCGGACAACCGAACTGATTCGGACAAACCGCCGAATTTAAAAATCCAATTGTGTCGCAAGATCAGCACTCACATACACCGGGAAGAAGAAGGTGAACTCCGGCGGACCTCAGCGGGGCAAGCGACACATGCAGGAAATTGGACGCACAATCTTAGTGAATCGCGGCAGCTCCGAATCCTCGGCGATCACGTAGGGACAGGTAAGTAAATGTGGGGCCCACAATATAAGGAGTACAGGCTCTAAGGGGATGGGATAAAGTAAACATGCAGATTTGGGATCACTGGGAATGTCTGGTCACAAAACTAGAAAACACCATGTATTACCTAAATTGTCTACCCAGGAAGGTAAATATATAAGAGAATGCAGGGATGTAGTAATGGCTGGGAGCTATGCAGCCGCTGTATACATTGTCTGTATTGGAATTGTCTTGCCGTTGACCATGTGGAATAACTGAGTAATGTCTGGTGTATAAAGCCGGGCAGCTGCCAACTAACTTGGCTACTCAGTGTAAGCCTATGCTTTTTCCAATAGGAAGGAAAGAAAAGCTCTATTAACCTGTTACTAGCTGCACACACTAATAGAAACAACATTCTAGGATTCGTAGGATGAGCCATTAATATTTGTATATACACAGATACAGATAATGGACCCCGACAAATCAAGAGAATGGGGGTCCTGTTCTCAATGATCTGTGAGGGTCCCACTGCTAGCACCCCAACAATCATGAGAACAGATGTTCATAAGTACAGAGGTCCAATTCTCACTAATAGATGGAGTGGCAGGTTTAGAATGTTTCCTGCAATACTATGGAAGTGCTGGAAATTGTTGTGCACAGCGCTTGTGTATCTCCAGTACTACAATTCATTGTCTATGAGAGTGCTGCTGTTCTCAGCAATTTTTACCACCTTCATTGTTTTGATAGGAGTGGCCATTCTTGTGAACTGTGGAGGTCCATTCTCATGATCGATCGGCGCCCCAGGAGTAGGCTGCCAAATTATCTTATTCACATCGCCGGCCGAATGTTATAAGCATTGTGAATAAGTAATCCCGCAGCCACATCACGGGCAGCCGGCAGCGATTATGCAATATATGCGATGCTGCCGGATTCTCCTACATGTCCCCACTGACAGGGGAGTGGAGGGGGGGGGGGGGGTGTCAGCCGGCCCCCTTATGAATGAGGACGAGTTCTAGCTCAGTGGGTACAAGGATGCGACCTCTTATTTGGTAATAAATAACATAAATTTAAAAAAAAGTTGCAGATCTAGAAAGGGGCTAGGGAAAGGATTATGGGGGGAACATTTAGTGGGGGGCTTTTTCGGGGGGACAGGTCCTCTTTAAGCCCAGAACTGCAGCCCCATCATCCAGACTCAGTTCCTTCTGCACCAGCCCAGCCTGCATGTACTATCAGGCTGCATTTACCTTTCCTGTGGACCGGCTCTCCATAACTCTTCCAGGTTAAGAAATCTGCTGTCTATCGTTTTGGCTGTTACCTGCTGTTCAATAAAGAACTATAAGTTGATTTGCACAACGTTGTCTCGGTCTGATACCTGGATACGTTTGTTACCACCACGGGCTTCCCCATCCATTACCCAGGGACCTATCTTACAGACACTCAGGGGTTGCCCCAGGGAGAACCAGTACCACAGCCTCTCCCTCCATATTTCTTGCACACACCACTTGCTGGAGACCTGCCATGCTGTAGGACAGCCCTCCAGTCCCCATACCAAGCACCGTGACCACAGCGTGTCCAAGGCCGCACTAGCCAGCCACTAGGGTATTCTGGGCCACCGGCTGCCTTCAGGCCCCAAGAAAAGGCTAGGCCTCGGTGGGGGATGTTGCAAGTGGCCTTTACTTCTGTGCTTTATCCTAGCACTTTGCACTGTCGTTTTAAAAAGACTGTGATGCCTAACCCCACTGATATCCGGTCTAAGGCCCAAGTGATTGTGCTTTACAAGAAAGACTGTGTTATTTTATTGCCACATGCTGTAGAGAGCTGCTCCAGCACCTCCAAGGTTAATTCCTGCAAAGAACTGTGTCGGCTCTGCTACCTCTGTTGCTGCAGCACTGAAAGTGTTAACCTCTGAAAGACTCTGTGCTGCACAGCAAGAAGCCCGCAAAAAATCTTCACTGGCAGGAAACCCAGGCTGCTCGCTGAGCTCCGCCCGTGCGCAATTGACACAGATCCTTCATGAGGGCACAGGAGAAAATGAGGATGCATGAGGATGTGGCGCAGGAGAAAATTGAGCCCGCCACAGCTCCTGCCGGGAAGTGCCCAAGCTCCTCCCCCTGGTGGGAGGACTTCCTGCTCCACCTCAATATTGGAGAGGAGCTCCAGCGTGCCATGTGCAGTTACCAGAAAGCGTTAATCATGGCGAGACCACGACTGTTCCTTCTGGAAGATACGCCCAAATCCCTACTATCAGGCTGCGTGCACCTTCGCTGCATAACAACTGTCCATGACCTTTCCAGCTTAAGGAATCTGCTGTTACCCGTTTCTGGCCGTTGCCTGCTGTTGAATAAAGAACTGTAAGTTGATTTGCACAAAGTTAGCCTCAGTCTGATCCCTGGATACGGCTGTCTACCACCACGGGTTCCCCATCCATCACCCAGGGATTCATCCTACAGACCTCAGGGGTTGCCCCAGGGAGAAACCATTGCATCAGCCTCTGCCTCCATATTTCCTGCACACACCACCTGCTGAAGACCTGCCAGGCTGTAGGACAGCCCTCCAGTCCGGTCCCCATACCAAGCACTATGACAACAGCGCACCCTAGGCCGCAATCGCCAACTACTCCGTATTCTAATCCTGGCTGCCTCCAGGCCCCAAGAAAAGACTAGGCCCTGGTGGAGGATGTTGCACAATGTGAAGAGTACCTGCATTACCCTGATATCTGCAGGACCTTGATGGATCACGCAATATAAAGAGTACCCACATTACCCTAATGGTTCACGCAATGTGAAGTGTATCTGCAGGGTCCTGATGGCTCAAATACACAACAGAATATTTGGTTGTAATTTGTATTCTTTGAAGTTCTTCTGTTTGAAGTCTTTCTATTGATGGTTTAAAATATTACGTACCTGAAGCCAGATGTCTTATTGACTAATCTTGACCATCTTGATTCATTAAAATGAATTCTGCTAACTTTGTGGAATGTCTTTTCTATTGATTACCCATACAAAGTCAATGGCGGACATTTATCAGGGCTTGTATGCCAGTTATCCAGACGCACGGCCAATAATTGCGATTATTTATTATCTATTTATTATTTCTCCCTTTACGCCACCTCCGCGCCAAGTGAAAGTTTGCAGGCTGCAGAGTAATTCTACGCCACACCCGACCAAATATATTAGGATCCCAGAGCCAGCTGCACTGGAGGGGCATTCCTCATACGTGTAAGAGCACCACATGATAAATGTCCCCAATGTCTAAAACACCATTCAGCTCTGAATACACTCAAAATCTTTCACACCCAGTGTTCGATTGTTGGAAAACTTAGCACGTAGGTATGTGCACCACCCCTGCCAATACAATAGGCAAGGGACAGTTGCGAACAGTGCCCTCTCCTTGTTAAGAGCTATCTGAGGGAGTCATGAACCCTCTAGAAGGTTCTAGCTCTGGGTTGTTATATACTTAGCAGCTGTAGATCCTGCCTGTACAGGTAATGGTTAATAGGGTGCAAGTTATCATCCAATTGTATTCCACCATGTACATTGGAGAGTCAGCCACCACCTCACCAGGTTAACAAAACCCCTGGACAGGGAGGGGCTAAGTCTCTTAGGTCCCAGCTCTTACCACAAGAGCACAAGCTCTTGGGTACCAGAACACACAGAGTGAAGAGAGACAATGTCTGTGCACCATCAGCACTGACACCCAGCTAAACCCAGGACTCATAGTTGCAGTATCCACAACTGGACACAGTTACATCCAAGCTTGCTTCTACTACCAGGCTGGTGAACCATTTCTGAAGACACTCTCCATGACCACTCCAGTAATCCGTAATCTCCCGTAATCCAGAATCTGTTCCAAGATCATTTTGGCCGTTTGCCTGCAGTTGTTCTTATAAAGAACTGTGAGTTATTTTGCACAACGTTGTCTCCATCTGGTCCCTGGATACAGCTGTATCACCACCATGGGCTCCCCATCCATTACCCAGGGACATATATTACTGACACTAAGGGGTTACTCCCGTGAGATCAAGTACATCAGCCTCTCCATTCAAATTTCTTGAACACACCACTTTCTGGAGTCCTGCCAGGCTGTGGGACAGCCCTCCGGTCCCCATACCAAGCACCGTGACACTAGCGTGCCTAGGCCACAATCGCCAGCCACGCTGGTATTCTGGGCCCGGCTGCCTCCAGGCCCCAAGAAAAGGCTAGGCCCCGGTGGGGGATGTTATGTCTTAGGCAGATATGTAAATGATTATTATGTTTGGGTCTTTCCATAAAAGTGCATTCTCTGCTGCCCCATAGCAAGGCTTTTAGATTCTTGACTTCAAGACCTACTTCTAGGATAAGCATAAAAACATTTTGCCCATTTAACATACTTGGGAAACAGGCACATTATTGGCCTGAGAGAGATGGAAACTATTGTTACACATAGGGGCAGATGTATCAAGTGTCTGAAAGTCAGAATATTTCTAATTGCCCATGGCAACCAATCACAGCTCCCCTTTAAAATATTCATGAGCACTGGTAAGATGAAAGATGAGCTGTGATTGGTTGCCATGGGCAACTAGAAATATTCTGACTTTCAGACACTTGGTAAATCTTCCCCATTGTTGCCATCTTTGTCCATATGCAAAAACAGTCAGGTTCACGTATGGAGATCTTGTGGTGAGTACTTCAGTCTTGTCTTTGCTGTGAAGTCACCCATCCACTAGTCTAGGTAGTCGTATGATTCCACCTACTTGTTGGTGCATTTGTTTCTTTAATGAGTGATCACGCTTAATGGTGAGTTAATGCAATCAAATTGTTACTGTTTTATTTATAGCGTGTTAACAACTCATTTATGTAAACTTTAGGTCGCCATGTTACCTCAGCATAAATGTGTTGTAACACAATGGATATGGCACCTCAACATCTCATACTCACCTCCTTTGGGGCTCCCACTGTAGCGCCTGTCACTGCCCGTTTGTTTTGAGAGACCTGTGCTGACTACCTGAAACTAATATTGTACCTGCGCATGACAGTTGTCGGGACAGGAGTGTGCGTTGTAAACAAACAGAGGTGGCGAGTAAGGGTGGTGCTGTGGAATAACGGGGGTACCAAAGTAGGCAAGTATATGGTGTTTATTGTTTTATAGCCCCCCCACCCCCCACCCCCCAGCCATATATTAATTTTGTTTATGATCTGAAGAACCACTTTAAGACAAATACATAGAACATCTATTTACCGTAAGGCCTGATTGCAGCCAAATCAAAGCCCATAAAGGGGACGAGTGACAAGCACTTACCCCATTACCATTTCTGTACCTTGCCATATGCTACGATCAGGTTCCTGCCCCAGTAAGCCCAAGGGTCGTGTGCATGAAACCTTACACCTTTGATTTTAGTGGATAGAGAGTACAGCTTCATTTCATCAATAATAGTTATTTCGGGAAACTGCACAAATGATCGTTCCCTACTTAAATTTTTTTAATTACAAATTCTCCTTTCATCAGTGCAGTAATAAGGTTTGGTCCCAGCACTTGTAACAAAGAAACGAAATACAGACAACTCTTATTTGTTGGAAGTAACTATGTTTGAGAGAAGGCACTAAGACTATTCCTGTGGATGTGACAATAAAGTGAGACTTCATCCTAAAATGTTCCTCATAGGAAGGCCCTTTCATCTAGTTTTCCTTCTCGGGGATCTTCTCTGGCAACAACACGGCTCCATTGTTTCAAAAGGCATCTTTTTAAACATCTAAACATTGTACAAAACCTAAATGTAGAAGCTTTACTTGGCTCATTGCTATTGAAAAGTATTGTGGAGACATTTCTATGTGAATAGGAATCTAGGACTGTTATGGTAGGCTTCCTGTGATCATCTTTTAGAGAAGATGGAACCTTCAGCTCTTGCCGAGGATTGGAATGACTGTGACCAGTGACATGTGGGGACATCTTGTTTTCATGATCTTCAGTCATCTCAAATTTATTTTTTGTATCTGAGGCTTCTAATGTTGATCTTGTAACCACTGTACCTTCCATAATTTCAGGCTCTAGGAGATGGTTTTGTCTTTTATCATTTGGGGTTGTATTTTTCTTTGAGGGCTTAGGAGACTTGTCTATACATACTTCAGGAGATAAGACAAGTATAATTTTCTTTCCAAGATGTAAGAAGTTGCCTATTGGAAGAATGGTTTCTTTTCTGGTTGGTCTTTTTGATCTTTTAAAACGTGTACTTGAAGCTATCTTTTTGTAATAACTGTGGTATCTATTTGGGACTAGGATGTCTCTTTCGAGCCTTGGTATAAGAATTGGTCTATTACTATCCATGGAAGGTTCTGTAGAGACACAAGAGTCTATTTGTGTTGGAGGTGTCTGAACTCTTTCATTGTATATCTGCACTGATCTTTGGACAATTTCGGGGTAGGCCATCGTCATAATTTCAAAAATTTTCCTGAGGAAATGGATCTTGAGGTTTGAAATATTTATAATGGGCCGTTGGTTGGGTCTTTGCATAGCATTCCAAGATGCTTGAGTTTTCCAGGAATTGCCAATGGTGGTAATCGGTGGCGGGAACAATTGTTTCAATACTTTTTGTAGGACTGAGAGTTGGTCTTGAACTGTTACCTTAATTTTATAGACCTTCAGATTTCCATTGTCCTCACCAATGTGTGTGGAGGTAGGAGGGGGCTTGTTACTTGTCATTTCCGCTCTTTCCACGTGAAGACCAGTTGGTGTAGAAGTAAAGGTATCTTTAGTGGTCATCTTAGGTGCTTTCCTTGGTGAGGCGGATCTCCCTTGCATGCATTTTTTGAAGGATCCTTTCATTGTTGCTGAATTTGATGCCACATTCATTTCAACATTTGAAAAATAAAGTGGTGGCTTATGATGCAAACAGGATTCTGCAAAGGAAAGATGACCAAAGAACAAAGGAGAAATGAAAACCTTATTTATTACAGGGTCTTTTATATTAAAGTTTGTTACCATTGAGGTCATTGGCCAAATTTAATATACCTTAAAGTTGTCAGTTTTAATCAGTTGCAAAACTATTCATAGTTCCAAAAATGTGCAAATTTGTCTGTGTCTTTGTAGTATTAGTATCGGTTCATTGTTTAAAACTATTATATCTTGTTAAAAGACATAAGATAAAAAATAATAGGTTAGAATACCTGTGTTTCTGCATTTATTTCCATTCCCAGCAGGGAAGACAGTCTGTGACAAAGAGATTGGAGGAAAACAAAATTAGCAAAGTCCCATCATATACATAGGGGTTATTTATGACTCAGATTTATCATGCGCTTGTTCACCGGCTTATGATAATGTCGCCCCCCCCCACTCTGCCACTGGCCTCGCACCCCCTTCACGCCTCTCCACACCCCCTTGCCGTGGAGTTCATGTAAAGGGGGAAATAATGGCAATTGCTGCCGGTTCGCTAGGATTTGCAATTATACCAGGGCTTATACGCCAGTTTTCTGACATAGAAGTCAATAACCACCATTTTATCACCAAACTTGACCATATGATCCATTTACATGGATGGATCCAATATAGGATGTTCAGTGCTCATCTTCTCCCTTCCTTGTCTCATGACCTATTGTACTGATCACATATCGTGAGTAGATATCACCCACATTAAAGGAAACCTACCATTACCATATTTTTTAGTGGGATGTAAGTGGCACAAGGGATTGATGAATTGGTGCATAGACTAATATAACCACCTAAACCAGCTTTAAGATGTTCTCTTTTTGTGCCACAAATAAGCCAAAGAGCATTTCGGAAAAATAGAAGTGCCAGAAAATTTGTGGATTCACAAGTGGCGCCAACATTTTTTGGCCAAAAATAGAACAAGTCGAAAGTATTGGAAAACACCAATATTGTGGCGCCAACACTTCATAAATTCAGGCGCAGAAAGGAAAAAAAAAAACACCATCAGTTTTCCGTTTGAAAGCTCATAATAAATGACCCCCATAAAGAATGGTAGACTTGTAGACTATGGCCCATATGATTGCTGGAAAGTGTATCTCTAGGAGACAAGGTAAAATGATCCATAATCATATACAAAACATAGAATAAAAAGTCAAACTCACAACTTAGCAAAATATGTACGCGAGATAGCCCCCTAAAAGTGCAAAGACTTCTTACACACACTAAATTTTTACACATTTACCTGTTTTTCAGCATATTTAGATAAGTATGTCCGTTCAATGTGTCCATAGATGATACGTAAGATACTCAAGGTTATGAAGGATAAAATAACTACGTCATATGGTAAGACGTTCAGGATGACATCGAGGAAGTCATGGATCTCATTTGAAGGACATTGGGCCATTTTGATTCGTGGCTAATGCTGAAAAAGAAATGATAAATAGATTTATAGGATCTAAACGGAGCATCTTGGAAAACCCTTCAAAGCCAACTGTTGGCTGATCATTGTGAGGGACATTTATTCTACGCCGACACTCCTGTCCCCTCCCCATCGCGAATATTAGGCCTCTTGATGTATCGATCGGGTGGTGCGAATGCCATGCAAAACTACGTAAAACCATGCAAACCTAAAGTTTTGAGGTTTTTCAAAATTACGCAGGCACCACACCCCTCTACTTCCCTTCCTTGCCCACATGGCATTGAGGTGGCGTGGTTGCTGTAATAATCGCAAAGTCTTGCACTGGTGTAGAAGGAGTGATGTAGCTCCCCCTGTAAGTCTGCAGTTAACTTATATATTAGATTGAAGCCTAAAGCAACAGAGAAATAGGGTTTGAGGTTTGGAATGTCTTGCAGCATAACTTTTGTAAATATTTATAGCTCTCCAATGATGTTAAAGGGCTTGCCACCTTAATAATAATAAACACAACAATAATAATAATTCCTTTATTTATATAGCACACACAGATTACACAGCGCTGCACAGAACTTGCCAAACCGTCACCTTTCAGAAAATGGTTGATATTGTGTATGTAATGAAAAATAATATAAAATCATACAATTTTCCAATATGCTTTCTGTATCAATTCATCACAGTTTTCTAGATCTCTGCTTGCTGTCCTGCTATAGAAAGCTTCTATGTTTACTTTCACTGGATAGAAATCTGTCCAGGGTCACATGATGTCACACAGGTGCACAAGCTGTTAGTATCACACGTCTCTGATTACTCTCGGTGATATAATGACCCGTGCTCCTGTGTGACATCACATGACCAGGGACAGATTTCTATCTACTGGAAGTAAACATATCAGATTTAAATAGAAGGACAGCAATCAGAGATCTAGGAACTGATACAGAAAGTATATTGGAAAATTGTTAGACTCTTCATTACACAAATAATATAAATTTTTTTCTGAAAATGGACAACCCCTTTACAATATTTTTCATTCCATAGAATGTGTATTTGAAGATGGCGCTAAGAATAATTTGTATAATGCTGTGTGTGGTGATTCACTAAGATCATGCGCCTGAAATCACGAATGTGTCACTTCCCCGCTCAGGTCCGACAGAGTTCACCATCTTTTTTGTGGTGCATCTTTAACATGGGGCGTGCAAGACAATCGAAAAGTTAAATACGGTGGTCGGTCCGAATCAGTCCGACGACATGCCCCTAATTTGAGTTGCGTGGAGACCAGCGCAGCTGCGCCACATAAAGGGTAGTGTGCGGCACAATTGCAGCGCACACACTTCTGAAATACCTGTGCAAGCCGTTTTAGCCCCGGAAAAGGTGCACAGTCCGACTAAAGTGCTCAGCGCAACCCTTAGTAAATGTGCCCCAATGTGTGATGCATGACTTATCAGATTTGACTATACTGTTTTAGGTAGAAGACCTGGAGAGCTGTTTTCTCTCTGCTCTGAGTAAAAGCTGTAACAGCGTTTTGGTTGGGTATTACATCAGGCAGTCAGAATAGATGGAGGGGGCTCATTACACAGTAGCAAAAGTTCACTTTTTCAGAGTTCTGCTGCTACTAACAACACACAAAGTTAGGAGTGAACTACGTACTAGAAATAGTTGTTAAGTTCAGCTTGTCTGTGGCCTTTTGTAACACCTTCAAGATATGTAACGCAGTGTCGGAACCTTAAGAATATTTCCCTTGTGATGATGTCACAAGTGTATGTATACCACACAGGCTAATAGCAGACATTCTCTGGGAGTTCTCCTGTTTTTCCAGTCCTATGTAAAATACAGTTTTATTAATCCTTTAATGGAATATAATGCAGCTATAGTTCTGGTTCTGCCTTATGTTCTCTGTTTGCTGTTAAAGGACAGAAGTCATTACCTCCTGAATCCTGGTGCTCTAGGATATTTAATGCACTAAAGTCTATTTATATGCAGGTCTAGGATATTCATATCCAAAAGTGCAACAGTGCTTTACTAGTTTTGTCAAACTCCAGTCTGATTAGTCATATCTCACCAATGTCTCCTGCATTTTTTAATGACAAAAAAGTTTTTTTGCACAACCAAAAGCATTCAAAATATGACAATGTTTAAAACGTGAAAACCATTGCGGGCTACACAGAAATGGGTAAATACAGATTCTATATTCAGATGATTTTTGATATTGTTCTTGTGTGTGGGGGGTGTTGTGGACATTTTTCTAACATATGATATTTAATATATGCTAAGAAATTCCGCTTAGTTTGTAAAGAATCAGGCTGCAAAGTTCCCCTTAGTTACTTTTACATTACTATGACAATCTACCAGATTGAAGCTGGCCTCTCTCCTCTCCTGCTTGTTTCACAGCAGTGAGTGTAAACCCTTTTTGCTTTGTCCTGGTCTGAACTTTGTTCAGCTAGGGCTGAAAGTGGAAGGGTTATTCCTCCCTTCTCAGAGCTGTTTAACAAAACACAGGGAGGTTAGATGTTAGTGCAACATCCCTCACCGGGGCCTAACCTTCTCTTGGGGCCTGGAGACAGCTGGGGCCCAGAATACCGGAGTGGCTGGCGGTTGCGGACGAGGCACGTTGTGGTCACGGTGCTTGGTATGGAAACAGCAGCCTGGCAGGTATCCAGCAAGTGGTGTGTGCAAGAAATATGGAGGGAGATGCTGATGTACTGAAACTCCCTGGGGCAACCCCTTTGGTGTCTGTAGTATGAGTCCCTGGGTAATGGATGGGGTGCCCTTGGTGTTACAGCCATATCCAGGGAACAGACGGAGGCAACATTGTGCAAAATAACTCATGGTTCTTTATTAGAACCACTGTAGGCAATGGGCCAAATGGTCTTGTTACAGATGCCGGATTGTGGGAGATACCGGATTACTGGAGTGGTCTTGGAGAGTGATCCTCAGGAGTTGGTTCCCCAGCCTGTAAGTAGGCTGGGATGTAGCTGTGTCCAGATATGGAAGCTGCAGCTTTGTCCTGGGTGTTCTGTGTGTAGCACTGAAGGTGTGCTTCACACTGTCTTTCTGGTCACTGACAATCTGCAAGGTGTGCTCTGCAAGAGAGCTGGTGGTAAAGAGATGCTTCTGTGTCAGGAGCTAGATTCCAAGAGCTTGTGCTCAGGAGCAAGGCTCAGGCCTAAGAGCTCCTCATGTGGTGAGAGCCTGGGCCTAAGATGTGCTCATGTAGTGAGAGCCTGGGCCTAAGAGGACTTGCCCCTTCCTGTCCAGGGGTTTTGTTATTCCCTGGTCAGGTGTTGGCTCACTCTCCAATCACACTCCAGTTCACATGAAGGAATACAATTGGATGATAACGTTAGCACAGTTAACCCTTGCCTGCTCAAGCAGCATCTACCGCTGTGCATTTCTATGGAAGGGATAGCTTGGATTTTTTGTTACAAACTAAGTAGAATTTTTTAACGAAGAATATTAGAAAAATGTTCAGCACAGCCCCCTACACATATTATAAAAAAATTATCTGAACATGACTGCTATGCTTTAAGATTACTTTTCTTAGGTTAAAGGGGTTGTCCAGTATTTATTGGGAAAGCCTATCTACTGTATAATGAATGGATTATAAAAATTGACACCCCTTTTTTTCCAAGACCACCATAGATACTAGGCTTTGCCATCTAAGCCACTCCAAAATGCTGCTTGTTAAATGTATAGAGAACTTTATCCCAGAAAATGGTATAAAAATTCACTTGAAATCTTGCCACCTACACACATAGCAGCAAGTTACACAACATATTATTATTGCACTTTACTACCTATTTTATATCACCCAGTGCTCCAGTGTATCCCCATGCACCATAGCATGCAGCTTTGAAGTGAACGTACACCTGATTTCAGAACTTTCTTTTTGATCTGTGACCATTTTACCCCTTTAGAAGTCCTCGATACAGTTCATTATTTACAGTTGTCTCAATTCAATCCAGCCTTCAATGTAAAGGGAAACATCTGGAGCTCTTCTCTAATGATCTAGTATGAACAGAATATAGGGCCATAAGAATATAGTAACCAACCACAGAAATGTGTGACTTTCAATGTCTAACCTGATCTGTTACTACTTATGAGATTCTGATCCAACCCATTCCACAGCCATAGGCAAAGTTTTATGTAAAGTTTTTTAGAAGTTATATCCGGATGGATATGGCAGACAAATTGAACCAACAATTTAAAAGGTATTGAGCCGATTCAGGCCTTTTCTCTGAAATTGCTGCTCTAGTATTGCATGGTGATCTACAATATATAACACATGGGATTGACAGGTCATAGACTAAGACAAAGAAACATACAATGGAAATAATTCATATAATAATTCAATAATCCTTAGCATAGTGAGACATGGCTCTATGTGAATGGAAATGGAGACAATATTACTACCTAAGCAGAGAAATTAGAATTGCTACTTCCAGGCCTTATGTACGCGAACAGGTGGGCCGTAACCCGGACGGGCACACAGCCAGGTGCAGGAGAGAGGAGGCGTGAACACTTCCAACCCCTCCCCTCTCCATAGAAAGCGCCACCACCATAAGAAAGAAAAATATAGGGCATGCCCAGATCACTGTGCTCTCTGCAATTTTATGGCCAGATCACTGATCTCATAATGGTCATGTACATGAGGCCTTAGGGGGTACAAAACACACATTAGTACTATATGAGTGCATGCAAAGGTACAATACTACTACGTGGAAGCTCAAAAATGGCCTTTACTACTATATGGGGCTCTGAACGGAGGCTTTACTACTACGGAGGTGAACAAAAGTGAGGATTATATTATATAGGGACTATAGGAGGACATTACTGATATATTGGGCACAAAGAGGGAAATGACTATGATATGGAGGCACAAAATTGGGCACTACAACTATGCAGTGACACAAAGAAGGACATTACTGTTATAGTGGGGCATAAGGAAGAAAACTACTATGATATTTTGGTACAACCTGGTGCATTAATGCACTTTCATGGCACAATGAGGCATTTCCACAATATGAGGCACAAAGTACAGTTAACATCTATATATGGACACAGGTGGGTATCACATAGTGACACAAAGGGGCGAATAATTACTGTGGGGGAGTAAAGAAAGAGTAACACTGCTCTGGAAGTAGCACAAATCAGTTATGACTGTGTGGAGAAAAACAGGACACTATTGCCGTCTTGCAGTATTAATGTATGGGCCACTCTGAGTAGTATTATCACTGTGTGATTACTATTTGCTCTCCATGACTAACACGGTACAAATCTACACTACTAGCAACTTGGAAGATACCACAATGTACCGCACAAGAATGGAACTGAAAACCCGGCTTAAAAAGTTTGCACAGCTAAACAGCAACATATTTTTCCTAACAAAATGCAAGAAGGAGAGTTTTTTAATATCCTTTGATGATCACTGTTTAGTGTGCATAAAATGCTGTGAATTTTCTGTTTCATGCATAACATTGGGGCACATTTACTAAGGGGCCCCGGGTTTTTGGTGCACGCGATCGGATTGTGTCACATCGGCGCTGGTTTGCATGCAACGAAAAACGGGTGGCGTGGCTGTCGGAAAACCTGACGGATTCAGAAAAATCGCGCTATTTAAAAACAAAAGAGTTGCTTGATACACACTTACATGCACCAGGAATAGGATGGTGAACTCCGGCGGACCTCGGCGCAACAGCGACACCTGGTGGACATCGGACGCACGACCTTAGTGAATCACCGGAAGACCCGAATCCTCGTCGGAGAATGCACCGCTGGATCGCGACAGGACCAGGTAAGTAAATGTGCCCCATTATGTCTGACATAGAGAGCTAGTATTCTGGAAAGCTCACCATCAAATGTACTCAATTTGCCTCTGCTGATTTCTTCACTGTTCTTCTACTATTTAGGGACACTCTTACTATGTGAGACACCAGGGTTGCATTAAGTGAGGCGCTGCAGATAGTACTGAGCCTGGGCGTTTTATTCCGCAGACAAATGACTTGTAGAAGTTATCATTGTGTTCTGGGTTGAATGGAAAAGAAAAGGGATACTGTAAAATGTTCCACTTTAGTCACTGGATTTGACTAGAGTATTTTCACTTCTTATATGGTCTGCAGATCACTTGTGTAAAATTGGTATCTAGCAATATATGACCTCCACAACTTACTCTAACACATTGATTGATATCCCCTTGTCCAGATGCATGGTGATATTCAGGGTACTCCACAGTACTGCTGATTGTTATTCAAGGGACTGGCAGAGAGGGGAGGCCGATGGATTGAAGGGGCACCAGAGTGTTAGAACCGCGACCAAAAGAAAAGAAACAGGTCTTAAATAGTTTAAAAAAATTTGTAACACGCTGACAGAAGAACTGGTGTTACATTTGTATTCCAGTGCCCTCCAGGAATTGCTTGGTTTATTCTGTAGTTTTGGAGTCTTGAGTAGTAAATCCATAAAATCATCTCGGATCAAAGACAGAGGAATGTTGTGCAGTGATGTCCAATCTGTGTATGTAGATCAGTGTCCTCTCTGTGTGTTATACTAATGAAATGCTCTTAGATATGAATCTCCTGTCCGCCTGCTCCAAGGCTGCACTAAGTGACATTAATGCATTTAGGATTAAACTTCATGATAGATGATAAACAGACCTCTGCCTTCCCTCTACTTCTAAGTCTCTGGTAGCAGATTTTAAGTCCAGAACAGGAAATCTTAAGGATATTTGTGGTATTTGCAGGAAATAATAATTTATTTACAAATGTGTATTATCATGGCATTACTTAATCTACATAGAAACTGTTAGTAAATTTCCGGGGTGCACTAATAACATGGAGGCACTGAATCCCACAGAGAGGAGCATATACATTTTTTGCCGTGTCATTTGTTTTGTAGGATGTAATACAACACAATCAGAGACCTCTGACTCTTCTCGTACTTACTTATTTTTCATGCTGTAACCATATCAAATCATTTTCTTTTAGGCTCCGTTCACACTACAGTTCAACCCTCCAATCATTACCTCTGTTAAAAAAAAGGTAAAGAAAGGAGGTTTAACATACATCAGTTATTACATCACTGTTTTAGATAGATAGAGATAGACATTCAAATACAGTATTCAGGAGGTCCCCTACTTAAGAACACCCGACTTACAGACGACCCCTAGTTACAAACAGACCTCTGGTAATTGGTAATTTACTGGTAATTTACTTAGGCTACAATAAACAGCTATAACAGTTATCACAGGTGTCTGTAATGAAGCTTTATTGTTAATCCTGGTTCTTATGACAATCCAACTTTTTTAAAATCCAATTGTCACAGAGACTAAAAAAATTTTGGCTGTGGTTGCAATTATAAAATATACAGTTCCGGCTTATATACAAATTCAACTTAAGAACAAACCTACAAAACCGCTCCTGTATGTAACCTGGGGACTGCCTGCATATATCTAATGCTTGTTTTTTGTTTGTATTTTAGTGACTTTTTGGGCATAGTTGTGCAATTTTTTCCCCCATTTTCAAGCAGTTCACCGGAGTTTGTAGCAGTAAACCTAGTTTGTGCCTAATATATCTTCGCATCTCTCCAGCTACCAGATGTTTGATTTAACATTGATTTCCACCTCAAAGCTAGCAAATTATTGCACAAAAACACTCCAGTCCTGACATGTGTAGGAAAGCCAATGGTATGAGTTGCGCAAAAATTTGTGCTTAAAAACAGCAAAAACAGCATTTCATAAAGAGCTGAGACTACAAAGACAAAAAGGGTGCCAATAAAAGGCAAGAAAAGGGCGCAAATCACGTCAGCACAAGAGGAAGATGTGATAAATGACACCCAATGTATATAGACAGTATCATTGTGTTGGCGGTCCTATAGCTTTTGGGGTGGCGTTGGACCCCAGTTTGTTTTCTATTGAAATAGAAAATTGTCCATTAAATATCTGTGGATGGATGTTTATTTCTTCAGCCACTTGTGTAGAATTTTTGGGGTTTTAACTATTTCTGTAGATGCTATCGAAGCTTTCAAAGGTGAAAATAAGCCTCAAGTTCTTCCTAATCTGAAATACTCTCTGACCAAAATATGAAAGATTCTTACAAAAGATTCATTATGTGATGAACTGTCTGATGGTTGTAAGTCTCCTCCAGGCTTCTCTTTTCCTTCCGTTACTTTCCCAGTGGACAGTGCGTTTGGCCTTTTCACAATGCTCCCCTCATAAGACCCAGTATAATCAGATACGGGGCGGCCTTCTGTAGCCTCGGCTGTACTGGGAGACTCCAAACCCCGATGAATAAACATGAAGTGATGTCTGATGATGTCTCAATGACGATTTATCTGCTGTGGTCTTCTGAAGCTTCTGTGGCCAGATAAAAATGAGCTCAGTATCCTTCTATCATCACACTGGGGCAGATTTACTTACCCGGTCCCGTCGCAATCCCGCGGTGCGTTGTTAGACAAGGATTCAGGTCCGGCGCGATTCACTAAGATCGTGCGGCCGAGTTCCTGCATGTGTCGCTTCTGTGCCGAGTTCCACCGTGTGAGTGCTTGATCTTGCGACACAATTCCTTTTTTAAATTGTGCGGTTTATCCGAATCCGTCGGTTTGACCACGGCCATGCCCCCCGATTTCTGTCGCATGCAAGCCGGTGCCGATGCGCCACAATCCGATCGCATGCGCCAAAAACACAGGGCAATCTGCCGCAATCCGGAAATAATCGCGAAACCCGACGAAAGTGTGGCGTTTGGACCCTTAGTAAATGTGCCCCACTATTTCACATCATGGTGCTGGCCATACGCAGTGGGCCTTATTTACTAAGGGTCCACGGAATGCACTTTCATTGGATTTTAGAAATTTCCGGCATTTGCACCACTGTGACAGCTATTTAGAAGGGGATTGTGTCACACAGGTTCAGATTTTGGCGCAGCGGCGTCACAAATCGAGGAGGCGATCCGTCCGATCCGGACTGAGCGCGGGATTTAATATTCAATTTGTGTCGCAACCAATGCACTTGCATACACCAGGAAGAAGAACGTGAACTCCGGCGAGTGGAGAACCAACACATGCAGGAAAACAGGCGCATGATCTTTGTGAATCGCCGCACAGTGCATTGTCTTCGGCTAATGCACTTCAGGTGAACTCCGTCGGATGGGTAAGTAAATGTGCCCCAGTTTTTTCCTTTATTTTAATGTTTATGTATCACATCTGGATTCCCAAAAACTTAAAGGGTCTTCTCGTCTGGGCACTCACATTCAGTTTGATAAATCTGCCATATATAAACATTTCTTCAATTAGATGTTATTAAAAAAAAATGTTCCTGTGTGAAAATAATTTCTCATAAATGTAGTGGTATGGTCCCTTAGAAACGAGATAGCTTCCTCGGATACGGCCACCTCTGCCTGAGAGATTGCACAAATAAACAAAAGGTTTTTGTATATGAAATGTCCGGGAGTTACTACATGTCGCACAGCCGTCCTGTGATAATGATTGCTGAATCCTGGTGGTCTGGCAGGACTCTATAGCACATGTCTGGCCACCGCTGCCAGAGTGTGACGTGGTCGTATCCGAGGAAGCTATCTGGTTTCTAAGGGACAACATGACTACATTTATGAGAAATTATCTTCACACAGGAACATTTTGTTTAATAACATCTAATTGAAGAAATGTTTACATAAGGCAGATTAATGAAACTGAATGTGAGCGCCCATACGAGAATACCCCTTTAAGGCTCTTGTTCTTTAGGTCGATGATTGTCCTAACAATATGACAGTATATTTCAAGTTTCTGATATTAATGACCTATCCATAGGATAAGTACTCATAGGATAATAGCCACAGCTCATCTGGTTGTCTCTGGCATCTAGCTCCATTCTCTGTGTAGTGGCCAGCCCAGGTAACTGCAGTTGTGCTCCTATTCATTCATCCTTTGAAGGGAATCTACCATTAAAATCAGGCATGATACCCAGGGACACTTAGGGTCTTTATTATGGCCTTTCAAATGGAAAACAGGTGGCGTTTTTTATTTTCCTTTCAACGCCTCTTGTGTCTTAATTTATGAAGTTTTGGCGTCACAATATTGGGGTTTTCTGACACTCTCCACTTCTATTTTTAGGCAAAAATTTGTGGTGCCACTTGTGAATCGAATCTATTTTTCCTTTTAGTCGGTGCGCCAATTCATTGCGCCACAAACTTACATCCCACTAACAAAAATATAGCACTGTTCCCCGCGCCCAAATTAATTAAATGCCCCTGTTAGATTGAGGCACTGTAATTGTGGCAGATCCAAAAAAAAGGACAAAGAAAATCCAGCACTGTGTTAAAAAGTATCCCCGCTTTATTCTTCAAACAATGAATTCTTAACACATGGCACGTATGGCTGGCGATTTTCAAGCCCTTGAGTAGCCCTTGGTCGTAGCCAACTATGACTAAGGGTCACTTAAGGGCTTGAAACGCGTCAGCCATACATGCTATCTGTTAAGAATTCATTGTTTGAAGAATAAAGCGGGGATACTTTTTAACACAGTGCTGGATTTTCTTTGTCCTTTTTGGATCTACGTATGGATGTCCTGAAGTCCTGGCATTGTGACATGATGTCTCCCATGCGCACATAGATTACAGCAATGGAGGAGTGGTAATCTTGTATTTGGCATTATTCCTTCTAAAATCAAATTTTACAATTATGCTAATGATCCAGAAGGGCTCCTGAGGGTGTTACCAGAGCCCCTCCATGCAGAAGATTCACAGGCTGATAGTCCTGCACTTCCCGCTTCCCACAGTGTGCAGTGAATTTACATCAGGCAGAGGGAGGAGGAAGTGCTGAAGGAGTGGAGGAGGGAGTGAGACACTGTAACAGCCTGTGAAGCTGAAGCACAGAGTATTTTTAAACTAATTCTGGCCATATCTATTTCTCTAGCCCCCAACATTCCCGACATTTTCAGTTCTTTAATGTCAAATTGGAGGAAAAGGGCCATCCTCTCCCACTCAGGGCCACCTATATGACTACACAGAACCTAATTATCATTGCTTAAAGGACACCTGTCATCAGGTCTCTGTCACTATTTCTGTCACTACTACCTGTTGGAGCAGCTCACAAGGATCCATCACAGCCTTTATCTAGTTATTTCATACATTAATCATTATAAAATCATCTATTCTTTATTATGTAAATGAGGCTGGTCACATGGTCAGAGGCAGTGATGTCACCCCTGTTACCCCCCTCTCCTCCCCCTGCTCATGTCTGTGTGTAGTGTATAGTAAAGCATTGCTAGTGTCTGTGCTTTATCTGCTGACATGCAGCATCCTCCCAATACACAGAGACACAGACATCAGTACCTGACATGTTCTGCTATAACATGGCTGCCTGGAGCTGCTGTATCTCTCCTATACACACACACAGGCTGCAGGGGGCGTGGCCACCAGCAAGCACATGGAGCAGCCATCACATCATTATACAGCCTCACACCATTATACAGGCTGTCAGTCAAGCACTAGGGGTGTGGCTGTGCCTCCCACTCATGAATAAGCTGGACAGCTTGAATATGCTAATGACCCATTGGACATTTCACAGGTCATTTGCATATGGCTTTAGGACCTCATTGCTTAGGTTTACAGGCATGTAGAGGGACAATGAAGGGATAGAGGCAATGCTCTATAATGGCAGTTTATGAAAATCTATTTAGTTTAGGGGGGTTATTTTGCCTGACAGGTTCTCTTTAAGAGTAGTTTCAGTAACATATATGCTAATCAGCCTCTCCACTGTCAGGTCCTGAGCTAGAACTGTCTCAGATCCAAAAATTCAGTTTATTACTCTGGAGCAGTGGGAGCTAGAGGAATAATTCCAACTATGATATAATCCGTGGATTGGCAACTATTAGAGGATGCAAACAGTTGGAGTTGATGGAAGTGGTGAAAGGTTCTCTTTAATGTGGCACCTAAAATCACTTTTGCCCGGCAGCATATTTCCTGCTGTACACAGGGAATGTTCTGCCAACCGGTGCAAACCATATGGGAACGATGAATAATTTTATGAACACGCAGAAATCAATTAGCTTTATCTAAAATCAGAGCTCAATATCTGCCTGTGTAAGAGTCGCACAATAATTCTTCTACTGTAAAAGGGTGTGGACTCACATAACATACTGTACATCTGAAAACATACCAATATATAACAATAAATCCATGAGATTTTAAGATGATTGTTAACATCTGCACAGATTCTGCAGGCAAAACTTCTATGTGCTTGGTTATATCACTAGGATACACCATCGTCTTGCGATCTCTAGGACACCTACTGATGCTGATAGGACTAGTCAACATCCTAGTGTAATTAAGTGGCAGCCAAGAACAACATATTGGTGGTGCTTGGTTTTAGACCCCCACAGATCCCTAATGACCTAGTCTTAGAATGACTCATCTATATCATATTCCAGGAAAACCCCTTTAAATCTAAACAAACAATAAAACATCATAGTAAACAAAAACGCTGCCAATACAAGCGAAACTTTATTATTATCCCATCGTAATGTAGACTAGTCACTTACATCAGCTACAATATTGAGCAGTTCTAGAATCTACGTAGTTGCGTGCGTTATTTTCTGATTTATTGCTGTCCTATAGGACAGGAATGAGATTCTTAGATATAAATCTAGATTTCTTCCTCTAGATAGTGTAAGAGGGGTTAATGTGTCCAGTTTATTGACGCAATGAACGGAAGCTCAGACTATTCCACAGTTTTATGGAAAAAAAATTGACGATGAAGATTAATTTGTAGTTAGGTCATAGCCGTGGCACAATGTGACATTCCGAGACTTTATCATCCGTCGCTTTATTGGAAGGGTAAGTGCTGATTTATAGATGGATCCTCTGATCCACATCTGTCCTAGGAGGTCTGTTCCATCTCCTTTCAGAACATTCTTGTCTGTCCCTTGCATTGCGCAAGGTATACTAAAAACAGATAGAATATCAGTGTGCACATTCTTTCCCAAACCTCACATCGGCCCGAAATGTGATTCAATTGCATTAACTCTTCCTGTCTGAGGGCACACTCATATCCTTGTAGAGACATGGAGACCCATCAGTTACAAACACTTTTGCGGGTTAAACGCCTCATTATTTGTGGCTTTCGAGACCCAGGACAGCATGTCCAGTAAAAGAAAAAAGAACATAAAGTAAGTTTTTCCATTGATTTCATAACCGTGTCCTATTCTGCAGCTTTCACACTGTACCTGTTTACATATTTTGACCCAACGTGACCTTCAAAGGTAGAGATACAGACAGTCCCCGGGTTACATACAAGATAGGTTCCATAGGTATGTTCTTAAGTTGAATTTGTATGTAAGTCGAAACTGTATATCTTATAATTGTAGATCCAGACAAAAAAAATATATTTTTTGCGCCAGTGACAATCGGAGTTTCAAATTTTTTTTCTGTAATGAGCTCAAGGATTATCAATAAAGCCTCATTACAGACACCTTACAGCTGATCATTGCAGTCTGGGACAAAAGTAACATCCAGAGAGCTTCATCAGAGGTCACAGGGGGCAGAGTGGTCCGTCTTTACCTTGAGTTCGTCTGTAAGTCGGGTGTCCTTAAGTAGGGGACCTCCTGTGCAGTGAAGATGTTACTAGGGTCTTCAAAGATTTCTGCCACCCAACAAGCACACAATAAAAGTGATTTTTATGTTTACACAGATAGTTATCACCCTCTTATCAGGACCAAGGGGGACATTAAAGGGTTACTCCCATTTCAGCAAATTAATGTTATTGTTTGTATACTAAAAAAGTTGTACAATATTCCAATATATTTTCTGTATCAATTCCTCGTGGTTGTCTAGATCTCTGCTTGCTGTCATTCTATAGAAAGCTTCTATGTTTACTTCCAGTGGACAGAAATCTGACCGTGGTCACACAGGTGCACGGCTCGTTATATCACAGAGAGTAATCAGAGCTGTGTGATATAATGAGCTGTGCACCTGTGTGACCATGGTCAGATTTCTGTCCACTGGAAGTAAACATAGAAGCTTCCTATAGGATGACAGCAAGCAGAGATCTAGACAATGACGAGGAATTGATACAAAAAGTATATTGGAATATTGTATAACTTTTCATCATACTAAAAATAACAATTATTTCCTGAAATAGGAACACCCCTTAAATCATAAATTGACTCGGGTTCGCCTTTTTTTGTGCCTGGTTTGTTTTTTTCTTTGTCTTGTAATTTATGTTTGTTGTTGTTTTGCCTTATTACCGTATATACTCGAGTATAAGCCGACCCGAGTATAAGCCGAGATCCCTTATTTCAACACAAAAAACTGGGAAAACCTATTGACTCGAGTATAAGCCGAGGGTGGGAAATGCATTGGTTACAGCCTCCCAGTATATAGTCTGCAAGCCCCTGTAGCATACAGCCTGCCCAACCCCTGTAGCATACAGCCTGCCCAGCCCCTGTAGCATACAGCCTGCCCAGCCCCTGTAGCATACAGTCTGCCCAGCCCCTGTAGCATACAGCCTGCCCAGCCCCTGTAGCATACAGCCTGCCCAGCCCCTGTAGCATACAGCCTGCCTTCAATGGGGCTCGTTATTCGAGACGAGCACTCGAGCATCGGGAAAAGTTTGTCTCGAATAACGAGTACCCGAGCATTTTAGTGCTCGCTCATCTCTATTCAAGATGTGTTAAAAAAGAAATTAAAAATTTCTTGCTCAAATGAGTCTTTGCCTTTTTTATTATAGTGTATAGGAAATGGAGTCTGATAAAATTTTGAGATATATACATTTAGGTTGCCTTTAACCCAAAATAAAAATACGACATTCTACAGAAAATGAAGAAGTATTTACTTGAGGTCATTTTAAAAGTGCGCTAAAGTATTTTTTCATGTTGTATACAGTTTAATTTTGACTTGGGAAGCATAAACTCAAGTCTATTAACTGCACCAAACAATTGCGCAAAAAAGCCAAAAATTACCCAAAAAATGATGGTAGTTGTACCCTTAAATATTTCTATACAGTGAGAAAATATTTCCTCCATACTAACTGAATCAAATTTATTATGCAAAGATCAATCTTACCAATGACAGCACTATACAAGGCTCAAGTAAAATATATACCAGCAGACAATATACTGCACACATGTATATATTCCAGTACTGCCCTCCCCCATAACTCCTTATACAGTCCAAGTCCTGTTCTGATCTGTAGTCAGTATTTTATAGAGCATGAGGAGCTAAATAAATTCTATATACGTTCCTATGTGCAGGTAGTTTATTATAAAGAAAAGGAGCTGAGCAAAACAGTGTCCTTTCATCCAGCAGCATGTTATAGAGCAAGTGGAGCTGACCAGATTGTACATAGTGTCCTAGCTGCAGGCAGCATGTTATAGAGCAGGAGGAGCTGTGAATATTGTACTTAGTGTCCTATCATCAGACAGCATGATACAGAGCAGGAGGGGCTGAACAGATTACACATATTGTCCTATCAACAGGCAGCATGTAAAAGATCAGGTGCAGTTGAGCAGATTGTACATAATGCCCTGTAAACAATTGGATCAAAGAAAATGGATCAGTTTTTACATTTCATTGGCCACTAATTGTAGATTTTTTAAATGATCATTTACCGTATATTAGTTATCACATGTTATAGTTACCTCAGACCTAGCACTGGATGGGTCCCATACTATGAACCTTGATTGCATGCCTAACCATATTATCAGCAGAATATATTGTTCTTTGAAGCTGAAACTGGCACAGTAAATTCTGACAGATGATACATTCCACTGTAAATTACAATTAACGATAAACCCATCAATGGCAGAAAATGTTATGGTGTTGGATTTTCTTGTGCTCATAAAAGTACAGTGCTCTAGAATTTTTCCAAGAAAGTATTTACAAGCAAAGAACAGAGGAATCATATATGTGAATGTATATAGGACAACAGTTTCCCCTCATTATGAATATGTGTTTTTATGGGTTGAATTTATTAAGGCTGGCTAATCTTGCGCCATTCGCCTCGGTGGTGTACGGTGCACCGGAAATTAAGAGGTTCTCAATGAAGTTCTACTCTGCTATGTGTAGAACTCATTTACTATTTACATGGCTCACTTCTTATATATGTGTATAATAAAATAAATTTGGTGGGGTGCCACTGTTTAAATCTATATATACCGTATATAATATATTTCATAAATAATTTAGTGGATAAATGTATATTTCGTATATACGTATTGTATATGAAGTGTAAAATGTGATAAATAAGAAGGCAAAGCATAGTATGGTCATTTGTTAGGATTATGCATTATTTAGGTGCAGATTGTGAAGCATAGTTTTTGAATAATTTTTAGGTACACAGTGTGGAGATTTGCTGCAAGGAGTTGAGGGCAACTGGGTTCCAAAAACTCATGGTTGTAAGATCATGTTATTTTTGTGGCATATTCATTGCTGATATATTTGCATTATATTTGCTGCAGGTATCTATTAATGTAATTGGTATATTTATTGCTGGTATGTATTTTTTATGCAGGTTTAGTTAGGGAGGTGTGACGGGATTTCGGTATATGTGGCCCTGAACATTTATCAAACATTTGTCAAATCCTGGATGATTCTGGTGACTTTGCATAATCTCTGGAGCATTCAAAATACATAACCCATGACAGATCTATATGTCATGGTGTGGTTAAAGCGGTATAGAAAAGGCTTTAAGGTTGAGCACTCTCCATGCAGGGCAGGGTTTTGCAGCATTATACAGCAAACAACTGCCGCTAACATCCACAAGTACTATTACTGATTGCAAGTGTCAACCTGCCACAGTCAAATGTGACAAAGGCCTAAAACAGAAATAAAAAATCAATATAAATTGCAGGTATGCCCCAAAATGCCATAACTCAAAATAAAACTTTTATGGAAAAGAAAATCCAAATGTCTGAATCGACCCACACATCGCCACTTTTTTTTCCAATTGTATTGTATTTGTGATTTTTTCCAGCTTCCCAGTACATTGTATAGAATACTAAATACTAACAGTAAGAAGGACAATTGAAACTGAGACTAAAAAATAAAAAAGTTACGACTTTTGGGAGGTGTAGAGTAAAAAACAGGGAGCTGTATATAGTGATTGCTGGGGAACTGTATATAGTGATTGCTGGGGAACTGTATATAGTGGTTGCTGGGGGGGATGTATACAGTGGTTGCTGGGGGAGCTGTATACAGTGATTACTGGGGAGGCTGTATATAGTTATTGCTGGGGTTCGGTATATAGCGATTGCTGTTCCCTGTCTGGACTACATTCAACGGGGGCCTCCACCATGTTTTGCGCCCAGGGGCCCCCACCAACCTTAATCCGGCCCTGTATATAGGACAACAGTTTCCCC
Organism: Engystomops pustulosus; assembly: GCA_019512145.1. Lineage (NCBI taxonomy): Eukaryota > Metazoa > Chordata > Amphibia > Anura > Leptodactylidae > Engystomops > Engystomops pustulosus. The sequence continues at coordinate 32,137,199 of CM033644.1, forward strand.
TCATTATGAATTTGCCTTTTTATGGGTTGAATTTACTAAGGCTGGCAAATCGTGCGCCACGCTTAATATTCGGAAATTAAGAGGTTCTCAATGAGGTTCTACTCTGCTATGTTTAGAATTCATCTACTATTTGCATGGTACATTTCTTATATCTGTTACTATGTGTATAATAAAATAAATTTGGTGGGGTGCCACTGTTTCTAATTAATTCAGGGTAATATATAGAATTAGATCTATATATACCGTATATATTATATTTCCAATAAAATTTAGTGGATAAATGTATATTTAATCAGGGGGTATTATAAAATATTTTATTCAAGGAATATTGTATGTATTATTATATATGAAGTGTACAATGTGATAAATATGAAGGCAAAGCATAGTATGGTCATTTGTTAGGATTATGCATTATTTAGGTGCAGATTGTGAAGCATAGTTTTTGAATAATTTTTAGGTACACAGTGTGGAGATTTGCTGCAAGGAGTTGAGGGCAACTGGGTTCCAAAAACTCATGGTTGTAAGATCATGTTATTTTTGTGGCATATTCATTGCTGATATATTTGCATTATATTTGCTGCAGGTATCTATTAATGTAATTGGTATATTTATTGCTGGTATGTATTTTTTATGCAGGTTTAGTTAGGGAGGTGTGACGGGATTTCGGTATATGTGGCCCTGAACATTTATCAAACATTTGTCAAATCCTGGATGATTCTGGTGACTTTGCATAATCTCTGGAGCATTCAAAATACATAACCCATGACAGATCTATATGTCATGGTGTGGTTAAAGCGGTATAGAAAAGGCTTTAAGGTTGAGCACTCTCCATGCAGGGCAGGGTTTTGCAGCATTATACAGCAAACAACTGCCGCTAACATCCACAAGTACTATTACTGATTGCAAGTGTCAACCTGCCACAGTCAAATGTGACAAAGGCCTAAAACAGAAATAAAAAATCAATATAAATTGCAGGTATGCCCCAAAATGCCATAACTCAAAATAAAACTTTTATGGAAAAGAAAATCCAAATGTCTGAATTGACCCACACATCGCCACTTTTTTTTCCAATTGTATTGTATTTGTAATTTTTTCCAGCTTCCCAGTACATTGTATAGAATACTAAATACTAACAGTAAGAAGGATTATTGAAACTGAGACTGAAAAATAAAAAAGTTACGACTTTTGGGAGGTGTAGAGTAAAAAACAGAAGCACAAAAACTAAAAATGTCCAAGTTGTTAAAGGATAACACAGATTAATAATAAAATAAAATTATTTTTTTTTTCAAACACATTAATAAATCTACCAAAAAATGTCTACAGTTAGTCATGAAAGGGGTTATCCAGGAGTATCTTCTTTTATAAAATATACGGCTAGGGGGACTTATAATAATCCTCTTATACCCACCTCTCTCTTGTTTAGTTGCAGGGTCTCTGTTTGTATACAGAGGCTATTGGTGCCATCCCAGTCACTGCCACGTGCGCCAGATACAGAATTATTTTCAGGCTATAGAAGACATGCGCCAGTTGTTGGGACGCTATCAAAGGCCTCTATAAACAGAGTTCTGCAGTGACGGTGGAGGCGCAGGTTAACAGGAGCATGGAGATCAGGGAATACAGGCGGTCCCCTACTTAAGAACACCCGAGTTACAGACGACCCCTAATTACAAACGGACCTCTGGATGTTGGTAATTTACTGTATTGAAGCCTTAGGCTACAATGAAAATGTATAATCGTTATCAAAGGTGTCTGCAATTAAGCTTTATTATTAACTTTGGTTCTTATGACAATCCAACATTTTTCAATCCAGTTGTCACAGAGACCAAAAAAATTCTGGCTGGGGTTACAATTATTAAATATACAGTTCCGACTTACATACAAACTCAACTTAAGAACAAACTTACAGAATCTATCTTGTACGTAACCCGGGGACTGCCTGTATATACTTTCTATTCATTTTAAAGCCCCCTCCCAGCCATTTATGAAAAACTATATACACTCACCGGCCACTTTATAAGGTACACCATGCTAGTAACGGGTTGGACCCCCTTTTGCCTTCAGAACTGCCTCAATTCTTCGTGGCATAGATTCAACAAGGTGCTGGAAGCATTCCTCAGAGATTTTGGTCCATATTGACATGATGGCATCACACAGTTGCCGCAGATTTGTCGGCTGCACATCCATGATGCGAATCTCCCGTTCCACCACATCACAAAGATGCTCTATTGGATTGAGATCTGGTGACTGTGGAGACCATTTGAGTACAGTGACCTCATTGTCATGTTCAAGAAACCAGTCTGAGATGATTCCAGCTTTATGACATGGCGCATTATCCTGCTGAAAGTAGCCATCAGATGTTGGGTACATTGTGGTCATAAAGGGATGGACATGGTCAGCAACAATACTCAGGTAGGCTGTGGCATTGCAATGATGCTCAATTGGTACCAAGGGGCCCAAAGAGTGCCAAGAAAATATTCCCCACACCATGACACCACCACCAGCCTGAACCGTTGATACAAGGCAGGATGGATCCATGCTTTCATGTTGTTGACGCCAAATTCTGACCCTACCATCCGAATGTCGCAGCAGAAATCGAGACTCATCAGACCAGGCAACGTTTTTTCCAATCTTCTACTGTCCAATTTCGATGAGCTTGTGCAAATTGTAGCCTCAGTTTCCTGTTCTTAGCTGAAAGGAGTGGCACCCGGTGTGATCTTCTGCTGCTGCAGCCCATCTGCCTCAAAGTTCGACGTACTGTGCATTCAGAGATGCTCTTCTCCCTACCTTGGTTGTAACGGGTGGCGATTTGAGTCACTGTTGCCTTTCTATCAGCTCGAACCAGTCTGCCCATTCTCCTCTGACCTCTGGCATCAACAAGGCATTTCCGCCCACAGAACTGCCGCTCACTGGATGTTTTTTCTTTTTCGGACCATTCTCTGTAAACCCTAGAGATGGTTGTGTGTGAAAATCCCAGTAGATCAGCAGTTTCTGAAATACTCAGACCAGCCCTTCTGGCACCAACAACCATGCCACGTTCAAAGGCACTCAAATCACCTTTCTTCCCAATACTGATGCTCGGTTTGAACTGCAGGAGATTGTCTTGACCATGTCTTCATGCCTAAATGCACTGAGTTGCCGCCATGTGATTGGCTGATTAGAAATTAAGTGTTAACGAGCAGTTGGACAGGTGTACCTAATAAAGTGGCCGGTGAGTGTATATACCTGGATCATCCCTTTAAATCACTTGCTATTTTTTGCCAGATTGACATTTTATTTTCATAGCTACCTATAAAATTGAGAATGAAAAAACGGCAGCACTCCATATAGTGAAAAAGAAATGTGGTTTTTATTCCACCTCGTGCGACGTTTCGGCTGTTTCCCAGCCTTTGTCAACCTATAAAATTGAATTGAAGGTAATCAATAAGTTGTCTTAGACTTAAGTCCTAAACTTGTTAACCTTCCCCCTCTCCAGTGAAATTTTTTTTTAAAAATACAACTATGGCTCTCGTAATACAATGACACAAAACAAATCTTTCTTTTTTTGTTTTTATGTTATTTTTATGTGCAAAAGTAGAAAAGCATATTTCAAAAGGTTTAATAAGTAACATATATTTTTCTATTATATGTCAGGGTTAAACATGCGGTATATCCTGTTCAGCCTCTTCAGTTTCACAGGGACCCCTTCTACCTCCACTCCTCAGATATTTCATTCATAATAAAATATTCATTAATGAACAGCCCACTTTATCCAAGTTTCGGCACATTCTAAAATTTTAGAAACTTGCATGCAAGACTTGGTGCTGTCCTGTTTTTCACTATGTCTTCCTTCTATTACGTTTCTAGCGGTGCAGGATTACAGAGAATATTTTAGCTTTTACAGCTCTCACAGGTGTTTTTACCAAACTTCAGAAGCAATTACACTTACACGGCCCTCGCTCCCCTATATCTATACAACTGCACAGATTCCTGTATAGATGCAAAACACTAAGTAAGTCACATTGGTTGTCATCTAGTGTTTTGATGAAGAATTTTTTAATTAAAACTATACTTTTTTTTTTTAGGGTATGCCATAATAAGGGTATACCTAGTTTTCCATGTACAACAACCATTGTCTTGAGAGAAGTCATTATGGAACAATGGGAAATATGCAAATACATTTTCCAAGGTGGGAAATGGAAAACAATGCCTCTTTTTGCCACCTTGCCTCGTTAAAACAAAGTATGACCTACAAAAAGCCTAATGACATGATATGGGATTAAGCCAAACCAGTATATCTATTCCAGAAGGAACAGACTCCCAACTGTAGGCAGCGCTGTTTCTACCTGGTTGTCTCTTCAGTACAGAAAAGGGAACTGGTTTGGCTGAGTGAGAGGCTATTCACTAGGGTCAGGAGGATGCATGGGTTTGAGACACTTCATGGAGAATCCACAAACTAAAATAATAACCTAATACTACATATTACTACTGGATGAAGTGGAGGAAGCCCCGTTCTATAGATCACCTAAGGCAGCGAAAAATTCATGTTCACTCCTGCCTATGTTGTAAACATTGGTAAAAGGCAGGGTAAACACAAGAAGGCAGCCCTAGCAAATTGGTATAAAATGACCAGAGTTTAAAGAGAGTCTACCAGCATACAAAGCTGCAGCCAGTGTTAGGTAACCATACCTGTGTGTGTTGTTAAGAAGAAATCGCAGGAGAGCAGCACTCCGTGTAAAAATGGTATTTATTCAAGCACCAGTGGCAAAAACAAGCAACGTTTCGGCTAGCTCCATGCAGCCATTTTCAATTCTTCTGGATTCCTCTGGTGCCTTGAGTCAGGCCCTAAGAGCTTGCACCCACCCGGACTTCGATCCACTTCACTGTGCCGCCCCTATTTTCCTTTGTGTGTGTTGTTAGAAGCAGCAGGACTGTGAAAAATGCACTTATATTCCAGTACTGTTACTGGAGCAATGGTGGCATCTCCTCAGACTGCTGTGATCACAGATTTCTGCATTCAAACTGCCCTCTAGTCCCTCTCATCTTGTCTATTATTTAACCTGAAGCCTACTACTGCTCTTAGGCCATAAGGGCTGTTCTTTGTGCAGTGAAGAGATCTCACACCCCCCGTCCAGCTACAATCCTGGAATATAAATGTATTCTACTGCTACTAACAGCACACAGATCAGGTTACACAGATCTCCATAAAGCTTTATACTGTCAAAACTGCTAACAGATTAACTTTAATATGAATGAGTTAAAAGAAATACTTATTGTACAATATATGATTAATATTCAGAGACCTCAGACTGCAGAAACGTTATTTTTTTAGCATTACAGACAAATAGAGTGGCTTTAGTTTTGGGGCTGTTAACCTTATGGGTTTTTGGTCACAAGGGGCAACAAAATCGTTACAATGTGTTTGGGATCCCATTAGTCACCAGGCCACCAGGATTTCTCCCTTTGAGTTGAATAGTCATTGGACGGCTGTAAGAGGCAAATGGATGTGGCACTGCAGGCAGCTGAGCTAAGCAATCCAGCTGTGTATATACTATATGAGCCTTATGTATAGGGTGCAATAGAGAAGCAGGTGGTCCGGATGTTGCTCTTCAGAAGGTGACTACATAACACAAGGAAAGAGGTCTGAGCTAGCAGCAATGGCATTCTTCGATGTGGAAGTAGCCGTCGTCCTGTGGGTTCTTGCGTAATATGATGTGACCAGATGTAAAATCATTTCATAAGTAACATTGAATCAGAGTGACTGCAGAGTCTTCATTTAGCCCCCGGAAAAAATGGAAAATAAAAGAGAAGCAGGTAACCAAAGTCTTGCAACACAGAAGCCAAAATAGTTTATCCGCCTTGATTTCAGCCTCTGATCTGACTCATGGGTCTATTTAAGGGGCCACACTGAAAGGTTCACATTCTTTGTCTTTTATTGATGACCCTATGATTAATGTCCTCGTTCTGCCTGCTGCTATTCTGCTCTCGTCCTGTCCCCTGGACCACTTACACCTCCTACCAGAGTCTGGTCCTCCCACTTCCTCGGTCTACTATGAAACTCCTAAGTTTGGGAGCCAGGGAATAGCGGAGACTGAAGTGGGAAAGTGGCAGCTTCTCCAGCTACCAGTCTGGCAGAGGGATCCCCACCAGCAGCATGAGAGTCTGCAGCATGGATCACTGGAGGGGGCTCCTCGCTGCCTGGACCCTTTTCATCCTCCCAGGTGAGCTGACAACCATCAGGACTACAGATATCAGACATAGAAAGCATTAGTCATCCAATAATTATCCGAAACGATAAAATACTCCCAGCAGATTGCCGGATGCACCTGAAACATTGGTGTACTTTTGTGAAACTTGTAAGGATAAAAATCATTTTAAAAAAAAAATCCATAAAACTTGTGATTTACCATTGACCGTAATATGATGACATTCACTGTTGTGTTCTGTGCATGAAGAATTCCACCTGATTTTAGGGATCTTTGTTGCTGAATGAACTCTGATTTCATTCTGAAGTTATAGGATCTGATACATTTAGCTGATAAAGAGTAACTAATAATGTGACTGGCACTTGCCAGCTCTAGAGACTGGCACAGAGATACAATCAGGTTACAAGACCTGCCAGGGGATGTAGAGTTTATCCTGCTGGAGATGTTGCCTGTGCATTGTACATCACAGACTTTATCCCTTTAATGAGCAGGACTCTTCCCTTTCTGTCTGTAGCCGGACACTTCCAGAGAGCGAAACATCTGGCAGCAACTGGAAACAAAATCTGCCGTCAACCCAAAATCCCAAAGCGTAGCAGAAATGTGAGGAGCAGGGGGCTCGAAAGATGAAAGGCGAGACTGGTGGACAGAGCGGGATAGGGGGGCAGGGGTGCTGGGCTTGGCATCTTCTGAAGATGTTGTAGACTTTGGGGAGCTCAGGACCGAAAGGAGGCAGTGGAGGACAGGTCAGGAATCATCTCCGCTACTTTACTATTTCAGGAGAGACTCAGGCTGAGAGGTGGAGATAAGGAGAGGTTTCACGTGTGTTACAAAAGAGGAAACAAATGACTTCCCAGTGTCACATTGGTGTCACCCCAGTTTTTTTAAATTTAACTTGGAAGAGAGAACATTGTCTTGTCTTATTCCAGAGACCGCTCCATGTGTGTCCATGGGTCATGTCTGACATGACCAATGAACAAATGTGGCGCTGTTTCTAATTCTATTTTAGACAACTTTTTAAATTCAAGTTGTTGTGGTTTTATAGGTTATACATGTGCAAATGTGGGAAATAATTGAAATTGATGCAAATTTTAATTGGATCTTTATTAACAGAAACCTATTATTTAGAGGTGCTAATATTTATAGATGAATGATGATGGTATAATGCATAGATAGAACCAATGTGATTCCTACTTATGTGATGGCTATCTACCTAAAGATGCTATCTGACCTGAACATTTTTTAAAGTAGAAAATGAAGAAACATGCCGCACTGCTCGCATCTGTATGTTTCGTAACTTTTCGCTGGTCTCTCAACTTCGTGGTCCATTGATGAGGTCCTGACATGGACATGTGACTATTCTCACCTACTTCAGCTCTAGTGGTCACAGGTCCACATCAAAACATAAATGCTGGACCAGGAAGTAAAGAGATTTGAATGGAAATGGTAGAGGATCAACGGCTTAATTTGAGTACGACGGCCCAAATGATGATAAGTTTTTAACACGTCTCTGGGACGTATGGATGATAATAGGGATCCTATGAGTAATGTGATGTTGTTTATATCAGTATCAGGTAAATGCAACAATTGTGAATATAAGGTTTTCATGAAAGCCCAGAAAAAGTGAAATGTTTCTGGGCTAAAAAATTAGTTTTGACCATACAACGCTGAAAAGCTGTTAAACAATGGCTCTGGAGATCTTCCTAATCTTTGTGTATGTTCTTGTAACTGCAGGACTATTAAAAAATGCACTTCTAGGATTGTAGCTGGACTTGGACCCCTGCTATGAGTCACTGCTGTTTGAATACTACAGCAGTTACTCAGGAAAGGGGGGGGGTGATATTGTGTCCAATATAGAGATGTTATACACCAGTACACCAAAGTGCTCCTATTACAGCTACAATCCTGGAATATAATTGCATTATTTGCACACAATCCTGCTGCTACTAAAAACACAAAGTCACAGATATCCAGGGTCAATACCTAACAATGTCTGTAGCTTTGTATTGTCAAAACTACTCACAGATTCCATGAAAAATGCACGTTCCACCCCTATTCAACATATACATCGTACTTGTACGTATTTTCTCTCTTGCTACTTGTGAACCGGATATCCCTGCATATGTTTCCAATGGTCCATCTTAAGGCAATAGCATTTTTTCTACAACCTAAATGAGTGTGTAGAACCAATGCAAACATGAACAAGACTTCTCTTGAATTATGTGTCAGTGTCATTTGAATATTGAGTTAAAGAAGCCCTCCAAACTTGGTTGTATAAAGTCAAGGAGGTGGAGATTTTAACTATGAAGTCAAGCTCTCTCTTCCTCAGAAAGCCCCTTCACTGTAATTCATGGTCCTGCATCCAGAGACATCACTATATGGATCTCCTGAAGTCTGAGGCATGATGTCAATCACACAGGAGGAGGCGTTCAGAGCTCCGCACCTTGACTTCAGTGTTAAACTCTCCTCCTCCTTGACTTTATACAAGCAATTTACAGCTCACTTCAAAGTTTATTTTCCGGATTAAGCCACCACCATGGTCCATGAAAGAAACAATAACTAGAAGGTAACTGCTTGACAATGTACTAGTGGTGGTTTATTAGACCGATTGCTGGTGACAGGTTCCCTTTAAGAGTAGACTTGAATGTTTCCAATTTACTAACTATTTTTGGGACTTTTTTGGGTAGGGAATGTTGAAAAACAGTCTTGGCAAATCAGCACCAATAGCTATAGCTTTAATTCTGTATTTTGACATTATTTTATGAATATCAGGCAAACAAAAACTTGAGCTGTAAACAATTAAAAATGGGGAAAAAAAATCAGAAACAGTGCACATCTGTCTTCTGGCAGTGTTTAGTAGTGTACCCTATAAATTAGCAATTTGGGTGTTTCTAGTTTGTCCAATCAGTGCTTGGTAGAGCCACATAACGAGTCTGTATAAAGACACATCCCTGGTAACACCCAATTGTCAATTTACTCGTAAATATTCAGAAGAAACAACAGAGGAACAGAAATCACCAAGTTCCACAATAAGATTCTTCGGAATTGTTATTTCAGGAGAAGTACTTACTGTATGACTTTTCGAACATATGAAAAGTTGGGAGGTATGTGGAGAAGATGAAACAAGTCTCCTGGCTACCATACATAATATTTTATGCTCTGGATAACACAAAGCTTTTATTGGAATGACATAAAAATTCTATTAGCAAGAAGTTACATCAATGTGACACCAGTTACTTTTCGTGGTCACTGTGGCCAGCCGGAGAAGGTTATGTTTTCCATTGAGGTTGTATTCATAGAGTTCAACCAGAGGAGCCTGAAACGTGATATCACCCACTGTAATGAGCCAATTATTGAACTCATTTTTATCATTATTAATTATAAAGCCACTTATTTCTATGGTGCTGCAGATTCATAAACAGGTATATAAACGCACGTACAAAAACCTGGAGATCAGGGCTCACACTCTATATGGGAAAGTAGATGCGGGGCAATATAGTTGCATATTGTAGGGTTTATAGGATTCAGTTTAAAGGTTGGAAGATGAAAGACAGAATTCAATGTTTTGGTCAATTGGTAATTTGTAACAGTGTGATAGGTTGAAGGGTTAAAGGGGCAGCTTATAACTAAAGGGGTTGTTCAGTAAAATAAATGTTAAAGAGGGTTTCCCATGAAACAAGTTGGACCCTATCCTCAGAATAGGGCCTAACCTGCTGATCGGTTGGGGTCTCAGTGATGAGACCCCCACAGATCACAAGAACAGGGCTCCAATGTATGGCGCTCGGCATCTCCGTCAGCTCCATAGAGATGAAGGGGGCAGCCCGGGCCATGCAAGACCGGCTGTTCCCCTCATCTCGAGGTACGACGAGGGGTCCGACGGGGGTACATTAGACTCCCCTTTCTCGTGATCTGTGGGGGTCTCATCAATGAGACCCACCGATCAGCAAGTTAGGCTCTATCCTGTGGATAGGGCCTAATATGTTTAATGGGAAAACCCCTTTAGCCTAAAGACACTAAAAACGTTGCACATGGTACATAAGTGGAGTAGTAGTGTGCAGCCATATGTAGCTAATAGACTATAGTTTATGAGGTCTGTAAAACACGGATATCAGACTGATGCAAATCGGCTATGAAAAACATAAGAAAAAGTCTGCATTTCATGGCCGATGTTGGGCATGTTCATAATGCGGGTAGAGATCGTAATACAGGAGCTTACAGTCAGTGCAGTACCATGCTCAGGATGATAGCTGTAGATGAGAAGTCTCTGGATTGTTAAGTTGTGTAACCTTCTCTATAGTAAAACAGGTGCTTCTACTTATCTTCACTGTGTATTAAAGGAACGTCGAGCTTCATGTAGCTTCCTTTTCAGACACTGAGCAGACAGATGTGAGATTGTCTATAGCCTGTGCATTCAAGGAACCAGCAGGGGGTTATAACAGCACAGACTGCCCTGATCTACAACTAGTAGCAGGTGCTGTTCTATTAAAAAGAACACTCTGGGCTTGGTTTCCACCAACTAAAAGTCTATCCTATAGGCTGAGACTGTGCCAGACCCTATAGGCTAAGACTGTGCCTGAGGCTGAGAATGTGCCTGAC